>LPNX010208990.1:88367-153152 GCA_001517045.1 Pseudotsuga menziesii | reverse complement strand
AGTTAAGGCGCCTCCTCTCATTAAATATATTATTTAATGATTATTTATTATTATTTAATGATCTGGAGTCAACAAGGTGCCTCCACCAACTTCTGATGGTTAGTTCAGCTTTAGTTAACCTCATCGGGGTTCATTGAAGTCATGGAGCAATAGCACTTGATGGTTGGCTTGCTATGACATGTGTTTGATCTCCTTCACTTGAGATTCAATCATTTATTGCACTCTGACTTCAGTTAGGGTTTGGTGAGTCAATTAGGGTTTTGGTTAAGTGGTTAGCTGAGTGTGATTGAATGGCTAAGAGTCAGTTAAGCTAGACTCACTCACTGAATTCGAATTGTCTCCTTAGGTATTCGAATTCTTCATGGAGTTAAGCTATTGCTTGACATTGTTATTGTAACTACTCATTGTTCATTGAATATACAGAGAGGAAACCATTCTGGTTCCTATTAACACCAATTCATGAGTATTTGTTGATTATTCTTTCATGAGATTGATTCTTAGTTCCTAGATCATGTGCAAGAATTAATACACCAGACCAGTGGGAATTATCGGAAGGGCATGCTGGAAGCATAACACCTTGATAATTATGGTCCCGACGAGAATGCAGTGGTAAACAACACATATTTTAATTAAGGGAAATAATAAATTAATCTTAAAGAACTTAATATAATAAAATAAAATAAAATGATAAATTAAATTAAAAATGCTAAATAAAATAATAATAATAAAAAAAAGATAAATAAACTGAAATCAAGCTAAATTAAGATATCTGTTAACATAGTAAATTAAGGAACATGAACTAAGGTGAAACCCCAACTAATCGGAAAGAAATCAAACAACTAAAGGTAACTGACAAGTGGGTTGGTAAATAAAAATAAAATAATTAATTAATTAAAGTAACTAAAAAGTGAACTAAAATTTATGCATGGGATGCATGAGAATTAACGAAATGCTTAATAAAAGCTAATGAAATGGAAGAGTGGGGGATCTTCATCTTCTTCTTCTTCGGTCCTGCCATAGTGGGATCCTGAACCCTTTTGGTGGCTCCGAGGAGACTATGGAAGAGTGTGGTTCAGTATGATGTGAGTGAGGTTGGGAGCCTCCCAGTAAAATCCCGATGTTGTACTTCCATTTATAGAATTTTTTTTCAACCCTGTCGACCTTAGGGGTCCTAAAGGAAGGTGTTGGGCCAAGAAAGTGCATAAGGAAGAATCCGACGTGCAAGCACAAGAGGAAAAGCATGAGCGATATGGAGGAAAAGTAGGTAAAGGAAGAAGCGCAAGTGCAGGGTAGAGGAAGTTGCGATGAGGATCACTGTGACAAGGAAAGACAAATCCGAGTTGGTGGAAGAGGCAGGTAGAAGACTAAAGGCTGGAAAGGTGAAATTCAAGGAAGACTACAGAAGGATGAACCAGCGAAAGGCTAAAGGACAAGTTTTGCGGCTAGTTATGACATGTACAGACAGGATGAAAGATGTTTTCACAGCTAGTTATGGTTGTGGTGAATGTAATGCAAGAATTTTGTGGCCTAGTATGGCCTGGAATTAATGTAATAAAAGATATTTTGTAGCTAATTGTGTCTGTAATAACTGATTTGTACTCAGTCGACCCTACGCGGTCTTGCAAACACTATAAATAGGAGGAAACTGCTCTGTATAAGGGTTAGATTCAATTTGGTAGTTCAGAGAGTTAGCTAGAGGAATTTGTTAGTTCATTGTTGACTCATAAGAGGAATCAAGTAGAAGTAGAAGGCTGTTGAGCCGTGGATCTGCAGCTGAGTGCACATACCATTGAGTAGAAGAGTTGATATAGGCTATGTGCGTATCAGTCGGAGTAGATAGAAGAAATAAACTAGAGAGAATGAGAGCAAAAAGATTGAGCTAGATAGACATATATTAAGAACAATATGTAAGTCGCAGACTCCAAGGTGCTACCTATATTTCTCATGCCATATGAAGAGAGAAATGTGCATTATAAGTTGCACATTGTTCATTATAATTCCATATGAAGAGGGAAGGTGCAGCTGATTCCTTACTTATAACGAATAGTGTGCAACTTATATTGTAACTTAGCATATTAACCATGAAATCATACATAACGTGTTGACAATGATTTAAAAATTAATTCAAACAATAACCCTAAATAATGCGATCTAACCAACATTCAACATTAACCATTAAACATTCCACACAACATTCAATCATTCATTAAAACCGAAAATAACATGGAAACCCATCTGGGAAAAACCACCAAGGTGCTCTTCATCTGGCATGAGAAATATAGGTAGCACCTTGGATTTTGCGACTTACAGAATATTCTTAAGATATGTCTATCTCACTCAATCTTCTTTCTCTAATTCTCTCTGGTTTATTGCTTCTATCTACTCCTACTGATCCACACATAGCCTGGATCGATTCTTTTACTCAACGGTCTACGCACTCAGCTGCAGATCCGTGTCTCATCCTTATACTTCTACTAGATTCCTCTTCTTAGTCAACAATGAACTAACAACTTCCTCTAGATAACTCTCTCAACTACCGAACTGAATCTAACCCTTATACAGAGCAGGTTCCTCCTATTTGTAGTGTTTACAAGACTGCTCAGGGTTGACTGAGTACAACTCAGCTATTACAGACACAAGTAGCTACAAAATATATTCTATTACATTAATTCCAGGCCATAGTTGGCCACAAAAGTCCTACATTATATTAACCACAGCCATAACTAGTCACGGAAGCCTCTTTCATCCTATTTGTACTGGTCATAACTAGCCGCAAAACTTGTCCTTTAGCCTTCTGTTGGTTTGTCCTTCTGCAGTCTTCCTTGAATTTCACCTGTCCAACATTTACTCTTCTACCTGACTCATCCACTGAATTGGATTTGTCTTTCCTTGTCGCAGCGATCCTCGTCGCAGCGATCCTCGTCGCAACTTCCTCTACTCTACACTTGTGCTTCTTCCTTTACCCACTTTTCCTCCGTCACGTGCCCGCTTTTCCTCCTGCGCTTGTGCATCGGATTCTTCCTTATGCACTTTTCTTGGCCCAACAGAAGGAGAGTACCTATCAGGGTATGATAGGTAGGAAACTGGTGGATACGGTATGATTGGCAATCCAATGACAACAACAACAACAGAACGAGGAAAAAGCAACATTCGCCCTTGTCCTCAAATGACAACGACTGACGATTTACGGGTTTTTAAATCATTTTGAGTTTGTTAATGTTTCACATGTTAAGAAAATAAATCTTCTTGAACTCCTTAATTAGATCTAGATTTATGCATATTATTTTATTTGATCAAACCTCGTGGAGGGTTGTTACACTTCCCAACTGATCTTCTTTGATCCCGTGAAAGCTCTCACCATTGTTTTGTCCCATAGCATATCCTTCATCATTTGATGGAGTAAGAACTTGTTCTTTTGTTTCATATATGTTTTGTGTAGAAAAACATAGCATTTTCTTAGTTGAACTATCAATATGTTATTTCTTTCTCCACACTTTCTTTACAACTTTCTTCATTTTTTCATGATACTTAATGGGACTTCTGTAATTCTAATCTTTATGTCCAAATTTGAAACAGTTATAACATTTTACAGTGTAGTTGGTATAACCATAATTTGTAGTGTAGGATTCTCATCTTAAGGCCTTATGTCTATAATAACCACAAGAAAAGAAGCAACCATTAAAAAACGATTCATACTTGTGTTTATGATTCCATCCTCATGTTTCTTGACTTCTTTCTTTGTTTAGTAATGAAGAGAATATACTTGAAGTCTTGCTATATTATATTTTTCCTTCATTGTCTTTATGTAAAGGAGATGGAAGTACTTCTTTTGATATTTCTTCAATTTTTACTTAATGAGGAGATATAGTAATATCATTCACATGACAAGATGGAATACTGGGTCATCGACCTGGGTAATAATATGGCTCTACTAGGTTATATGAGCACACTATGGCCCTATATTGGGTAATGAAGAACATGATGGGGCATGTCATGTCAGAAAAGGTAGCGGAAGAAGGAGGGTGTTGAAGTTCCAGTCCATAACTGGAAGGAGCATCACTAGGATATCATATTGAAGCACTTGAAGATCATTTCCATAGTGAAAGATTTGGGAATTATGGTACTTTATAATCCTATTGTGATGGTTGTAGGCTCCACATTTCAGTACTAAATCTTGCCTCTAGTATTTCTAAAAATTCCTCGAGGAGTCTGGATCTATTAGTATTTTCTTCCCTGTTTTGTTTTTTGCTTAGAAATACATGCATTATTGTAGTAGTCTCGGTTATAACTTCTGGATCTTATTGAAATTTTGGGGGTTCCAAGGACAAGATGTTCTGTTTAGAATTATATGGCCTGTATTTTTGGAAAATATCATAGAGGGATAGGGGGATTATCTATGAGACAAAGATGTTTGTGGTTATGGGGATGATATGGGAATTAATTTATCAGTTTAAACTCTCAAATCCCATGGATGGATCAATATAATTGATGGTATTCTCACTTTATTTTAATATAATTTCATGCTTACTTACAAAAAACAATTGTTAATGAAAAATAAATTAAGGTTTAAAAGAAAATATGGTATCTTATTTGAGATTTATTCAAATTTTACTTGAAAAATTATTGTAATTTCATTCACATCAAGCCCAACTATATTACATAATTTTATATCATAAATAAAAGTACTTAACAGAGTCTGAGGGATGGGACATAGGACCTCTGATAGTTGATATCTTATATCATCAAAAGAGACCGATATCTATATATTTTAAAAAAGGAAGGCCTATGAACCTAAAAATAACTCACAAGATTATACATAATCAACCATCGAGGGAGGAATTGTAGCAAAACTGAAATATCAAATTGAACAGACATACAAACTAAGACATAAAAGATAAAACTAAGTTTTTTTACATCTCAGGTCCTCAATGGATGGTCCATCTTGCATAGAAATGATGTCATGATTGACAATAACCATCATGGGTGAGCCCAAGCCATGACTAGATAGAATAAAGAGAGTAGCATAGATTTTCTTGTCCAATAATTCCATTTTGAATGAGACATCTTCCATGTGGAAAATATTTTCAAAATGCATATCACATAGGGCATGAACCATGGGAAAAATTTCCTCATATTTCAAGTCCAGAGACTTGAATCAATGAGCACATAAGGGCTTAGCCAAATCCCACAAAGGGGGTGGCATGTTAGGATGAAGGAAAGGTGGCATCAAGTTATCCCCATAAACCAACAAATTTCCCATATCGTTAAACTATTCAACCACCCGACATGGCCATTCATTCTCCTTCTTGTTATCCTAAGAAGTTCATCCATCCACCTATAGATCCATGTTCCCTGACGAGGACCATTTGATCAATACAACATCCAGGGATGGATAATTCGAAGCCATCCAGGACTAAGGATGACCACAATTCCCATGATGAGAGAGCCACCTAAGCATGAGGATGTGAGAATCAGAAAAAACAATTCTTGTTTTAATTACAATTTAGAGTGCTCAAATTGAAATTTCAACGATATCGATAGTTTTAAAATCAATTATTTTGTCTAGGACAAGTAATTATGATTGTTGGAATTGCAAAATTATGAAAATAACGATTTCCAGAAACAATTTCAATGAGATTCCATAAAAAAATTCAACACAAAAGTGGGGAATTTTAGTTGTCTTTTATCCTATGCGTGAGGATAGGAATGCTCCAGAAGTGGAGCCAAGAAAACCCAACGTTCTTCAAATCTACAGATAACTCTACTATGTTATCAGGAGGTCGATCATGGAATTCACTAGAAATAATCTCCCCGAACTATAATTTCCTTGTCAAAATCATGGCAGAAGTGTACCAAGAACAAGGTGATAAGATCCTAAACATATAAGAAATTTCCTCCACCCCATGCAAAATTAAGGCCATCTGCCATGAACCAATGCATAACCATCAGGAATGACACCATAATAAACCTTCAGACTAGGTGATGCCACTGATCTTTGATATATTTGTAAGGTTTCTTATTAATCCAAGGATGGGATGTATTAAATACACATGCCATCCCATCCTAGTTTTCTCCACTTGGAGTTCATCATGCTCCACCTGTCACCCCATCCAATTCTCTCCACCTATCGCCCCATCCATTATGCTCTGCATGTCACCCATTCATAATCCATTAATGATCAATTATTAATATTGCTTGCTAATTGTATTTATCTTTCAACTTTAGTTCCTTGCTAATCCTTTCACCCTTTTTCTTAAGTTGAACATTTTCTATTTCTAACTTATGAATTTATTCCTTCTTTGTTTTCAATTCTTCAATTAAATTTCTCTCTTCATCACAATTAATATTCAATTTATTTTCTATTAATCCATTATTTTCTTTGTTGGATTTTTCTTCTCTTCCCTCTCTCGCCGGACCCAGGTTCAGCTGATTTTTGGTTAGCACAACAAATACCAAGATATTGGCCCGGTGAGGCAGAGCCCAACCGACAACACCTGCGAAATAGATGTTGTCTCACCAAGATATCTCAGTTTTATGGGTAACTTCCAGAACCATGTTTCCACACTCTGTGTGAAAGGGTTTTTTAGTTCCTTGCCTCTGTGCCAAGGTTTCCAATGAAGAATGGGAAGGTGGGTTGGTGGTTTTCACTTTATATATCAACACTAAAGTATGATTCACCGTTATTTATGCAATATTACGTAAACACATAGTGAACAGACATCACGGTCATATTCTTTACTATAATGTGGCATTTATACATTTATCCATTTATAACACAATAACCAATCAATCATTAATCACAGTAAGTATGCACTTATCTAAGCTACTCAACATTCACACATATACACAACATGTAATGTGGAAACCCATCCGGGAAAAAACCACAAGGTGCTCTTCATCTGGAATTGGAATGAGGAAATATATGCAACTTTTTTCTATACATAGAGCTATAGACTCTGTTCAAGATATTCTCTTCTATCTCTATATAGTCCTCCCCTAGGGCCCTTAGCACCTCAAGCTCAAATTCCCCAAACAAAAACCAATGTGGTTCAACCTAATCCTCCCAACAAGGCCATGTCTATGCTCAACAAAATGTTATGAATCTGCCTAATTGACAGAACAATATTGGTAAGAAGAATAACAAGGGTAAGATTGAGGCACAAGATAAAAATGAAAACCAAAGGGATGGGGGAAATCCATCCATCCTACTAATTATATGGCAAACCTAGATGTCACGAATTAATACCAGGATCAGAATAATCACCTATGCAAGGAGAGGTCTACCAGCTTCACATAACATTTTGTTGTGCGCTTTGTGGTACCCATGATCATCCTAATCATCTATTCCCTCTATTATATACAATGCTTAATTTTCTAGATGAAGTAGCTACTCAATATAGGGGAATGTCACTGGTCCCCCTATTGTTTTAAACCACAAGTGTATTGCAAAATATTTCCCCATCATAAGGATTGATAGCCACTAAACCTTCCAGCCAAATATAGTTCAAAACCGAGACCCAATCAGTAAGACTTGGGGTGCACCCCTTCCACCTCTAGTGACACGATGCTCATTGGACCTTCTCCCTGTAACGAAAGTGGAAATGTTTACCTCTAACCATCACAAGGCCATCACCATTGATTTGGATCAACGTTGTAAAATGTGTCTCCCCTCTTATACCCCATTTTCAATAAGAGTCATCATTAGGAACTTCGTTGTCCATCGATGTGTCATGTATAAAATGTCCTCTTTGTCTATGATGTCCTACTAAATATGGAAACATATGAGATCTCCCGCTCTCATTCCAACAACAATTGAGTTACGAGCCTTTCATGGTCAATTATGTTTCCCCTTTGGTATATTTCCTAATATTCCCATTGAGTTAGGAAGTAAGGTTGTCTTAATTTATGTCATTGTCATGCCTGATCCAGTGTATTACAACATCTTTATTGGATGTGATGACATCCATGACATGAATGTTGTGGTGTATTCACTTTTGAAAGTCATGAAATTATCCCATGAGGGATGCATTATAACCATTGCATGTGATTACCCCTCCAAGGTTTAATAAGATATAATATCATCTTCTGATGTTCACACTGTGCCCATGCACTCTGTGTCTACTTCCACTAGTTTTGTATATTCCACTCCCACCAAGTGTAATCCCATGGATCTATAACCACCCCCTCACCCCTTCAGCGTGGAGGATGAAAAAATTCATTTCCATTTGGGGCATCCACACCTATTCCAACCACCACTCATGAAATGAACCATGTTTCCTCAAGAACATTCTTCTCTGATGGAAATTAATTCTTCGACACCATAACATATTTTATGGTACCATTGATAACCCCCATGATGGTTATCCTAGTGACCCTTTACTTGGTCCATCTCTTGGACCTCTTCCTAATGGTTCCACTAAAGACTTGTCCTACATGTGCACTATCACATCTATTTATAAACCAATAGATCCTCCATTTACATCATCATATGTTCCATTGCATCAGCCAATGGGGTATCTTACAGACCATTTAAATTTTCCATCTTATTGGGGAGGGAATCTGTGGATAGGGTTTACCATTACACAAGTCCTTTTCCTCTTTCCTTCCCCTGGAGTAACTAGTCACCTTGTGCTAGTCACATTTAATCTTCCCGGCCTTACGGTTGGTTTTCCCGTTTGGTACCTCCAACCACCCACAACCTTACCATAGCCCAACATGGATATTAGATGTCTCAACCGAGTGTTTCACCATCGTCACCCTTGGCACCATCACAAACACACAAAAATAAAACCAAGGAAAACCAGGGAAACGAAATGGGTTGTCAAAACCATAAAGTTAGGGGCACTTTCACTCCTAGTACTAAAATGGCCAGTCTGACCATTGCACCTCCTCAAGTTGTACCTCCATGTGCTTTGTGCAATGTCAACGACCACGCCACCAATATGTTACCTTATATCCCAAAAGTGAAGGAGTTGATCCATGTCTCTAATATTTATAAGAGTAGAATTATCCAGTTTTATAAGTCACTTTTCCTGGTACTACCAAGCAACCAAATTATTGCACACAAACCATCCTTGTGCCTTATATGACACTTATAGCCTTTATTATAACATACCCAAACTAGTAGCTATACTTGTCAATAGGGAATAATATTCCTTATTTTACTTAGTATCCACACGTTTCCAAAACTTGAACTTCCTATGCTTTTAGATACACTGGTTGTTATTCAACAAATTTACGCTATCCCGAAGGTAGTGCCACCTCCAATTGCCATTGTTTCTAATTTGGTGTCCATTTTTTCCACTTCTACATAGGTAGATTCCATATTATATGATACACCATTGTTTGCATTCAATGTACACATGGGTGCTCATTTAGTTCCTAGTATACCCTTTCATTTTTCTTGGATGGATCCTTCCTCTGCATGTCCATCAGCCATAGGTGTGTATTATGTAGGCCAAATATCTAGTATCTATTGTATTGATGGAGGTACCAATAGAAAATACACAATATCCACCTCGTCCAGGATCCCTTTATGTTCCAACATATGTTGTTCCTAAGGAAGAATGTATTGGATACCTAAAGAGAAGATGGCTCAAATATGCATATGTGAAGAGACGGAGAAGAAAATATGGACCCGTTGACTAGGCGATTATGAATGCTGGGGTTGTGGTGGCCCGGTGGGGTTACATCGAAAGAGATATTGATCTATGGTTTTCCTATTAGGTTATGTGGATTGAGCCATTATTGTGGGTTTTCCCATTGCACTCCTTTAATTTTTAAATACGTAGCCAATTGATTGAGTTTACCTTTTTTACCGAGTGAGAAATAACACCAGTATATATAGCATATGATCTAATAGTTACAGGTTTCTTAGTTTCCTCCGTATTCGTTCTGACTTATTGTACATCCTACCTTGTTCCAATTTTCGGTACATCAAGGGGAGTTCCAACTTTTGGTGCATCGGTGCTTGTTCCGACTTCTAGTACATCCTAGGTTGTTCCAACTTTTTATGCCTTATGAAGCACCCGTTTATGAACCAATTAAGCAAAGCTCCATATTCAGAAAATAATAAAGAGTTAGTTCCTGAGTCCCTAATGTTCCTTCTAGATTGAAACCCTGCAACAGTTCCAAGTGGGGATTTTATCTACACCAACACGATAAGGTGATTCACCTTAGTAATATAAAGGGAAGCAGACAAAGGAACTAACTATTCCAAAGGTAAATGTGCCTTAGCTTACTAAGACATAGGGGCAAAGTAGAAGGAGTGATAGGGGTTGGAATATAGACGTATATAAAAGGAAAGAAAATTAAAGGCTGCATTTATTTATTGATAGAATAACTACATTCATTAAGGTAAGTAGTTGGTGTTTCATCTGGATTCATTACAATTAATTGGACCTAACAAAAATTGTGCTTTCTAGCCCAAACACCAATTATTATGAATACATCAAGAGACTTATACTAGGTTACCATCCCTCCCTATGAAGGAAAATTTGGAGTAGCTAGGTATTCTAAAGATAGGTTTGTTTCCAGTGTGGCCTTATAGAATTCCAGTGCCAGAAATCTAGGCCGAAGGTCCGAGTATAGGAGATAGCATTTCATATAACCCCATTCACTTATAGAAAACCCCATAAAACCTTGTCCAATGTGGCTTCCCAAATTCGTCCCTCTCCCTTTGTTCTTTGCACTTAACGTTTCTTGACCTCCCGACAGTATAACTAGGAAATACCTCTCATAAATCAATATATATATATATATATATATATATATATATATATATAGATAGATAGATAGATAGATAGATAGATAGATAGATAGATAGATATAGATAAAAGATATAAGAGCAGAGTAAGCACAAGTTGGGTGGCTTGATTTGTCTTCTCCTCATGCCGGGACCACAAGAGAATGTGTCCATGTCATTCGATTGATATTGTATCAATCCATATCTCGTAATGTATCCCATGTTTGTTTACCAAGCTTAGGACCTTAAACCAATTGATCTTGATCCAGTTCTAAGTATAGATTCATGTCTACTCATTGCTCCATCCAGTGTTGCAGAGTCCCTAGTAACAGATCCAATTCCAGGGGTATTTAGTCCCAGATCCATGACCCCGAAGCAGTTGATACACCGTATTATTTATCAGTTGACAAAGGTAGTAACTTGGAGTCAACCCCCCTAGTTTACAAATCCCCAGGTCCAACCACAAAAAGATAAAGCATATAGGTGAGCGGGAGCCTTAGGCACTATGTGTTGAGTATGTTAGAGGGCCAAAAAATCTAGGACACCAATGTAATCTTCAATTTTAGTAAGTAAAGATCCTGCCTCCATACCACATTAGTAACATAAGGGGGTAAATTTTTACCATTAGCATAGGAAAAGGGAGCATAGGCATCATATGCATAAACAAGTGTTTTAGAAGCAATTCGAGATAAAGTTTACTGAGTAGTGAGGGAAGAGCTAATTTCATTTAGAGATCTAGATTCATAGCCAGCACTTTTCCCACATCAAATGTGCTAGAGAGCATGTGGGGATTAGGCACCCGTACTACACAACCAATTCAGGTTAGAGGAAACTACAAGGCATGCACACCACTATTTATAAATTCTTAGCCTACGTGCTTTTCCTTTTCTTACGCCTCTAATGCCCCGCCCTTTTTTATGGGTAAACTAAAACATAATAAATAAGAAATAGAGGTGGCCCCTTTAATCTCCTCAAACTCAAAATATTGTTTTCTCGGTTTCCCTTACCCCATTTATGGATTTGATGCTTCTTGCGTAACATCCCCCCTATTTCTATTATTAGTATCTCCACCCTTCACAGTGCCAGTATCCTTGCTGGTTTTAGATGTTGCAGATAAAAACCTAGTAAGTGGCCCAGAGAACCCCAGTGAGTGGCCAGAAGTGAAGGTAGCACCATATAGAATATATATGGATATTTTTTGTAACAGAGAGACAAAGACTAAGAAGTAAAATAATAGTCCAGAGCGGAGCCCATTTGAAATATAGGAACTGACCTATTATTTTCAGTTTACCCCGCATAATAGGGAATAGTTCTATCTTTTTTACCATCTAGTATACCCTGCCTAACATTAAAATATGTTAATCTTTGGGATCCTACTGGTGCAGGTAAGACTTGATCAATTTCACCTGCTACTTGCTTTGATGGTAGGTATAAATATCGATCTCCAATTAGATATGAAACCACCACTTATAGCTATATTGATGGTTCCAGGTAAACTAATCAATTTTCACATGGAGGATATGAACCGGAATCCATGGTATCTAGGTCTCTCAAACAATATGTCGTTAACAAAAACTGAGCCAACAAACTTGAGTTACTGCTCAGTTATAAAATTTCACGCCCACCTCTTTTTCCTTTTACTTGTCAGGTAAAACTGACTAGACAAGTATACCAATCTGGTCAGCCTTTCAGACCCGACTCTTTTACCTTGACAATTTCTTACTTGTCGGTTCTACCGACAGTTACTTGCCAGTTCTACCGACAATTACTTGTCGGCTTGAACACTTCCACAACTTTTCGGTTTGACCACTTGTCGATTTTTCACCTTAGACAGAACTTAACCGACAACTTGTCGGTTTTACTCGATCGTTTTACTTGGACTCACTTGCTCTGGTTTGGTTTTAGTCAGAATTTACAAAGGATGTTTCTTAGTCTAAAAGACTTAAGAAATTACAAATTTTTTTCACCTTCTAGTAATATGAAGTAAAAACTGACACAATCAACAATTCAACAGAACTATAAAAACATATAACCAAACATTTAGGAAGACTTGTGTCGACCACTCTGCCGTAAAACCTGGAACTTTCACTTGGTGAGAAATTTATGGCTTCTTTGATATTTCACTCAAAAGGTAATTGTAAAAAGCATTTACCTAAGTAACTCTGGCGAAAATATGCAGCTAAATAAACATGCATTCAACCATAAACTATTTCATTTATATAACTTGTCGGGACATAACAAACAACTATATTGCTGTAAATGCAAACTTGAAGTTTTCAGATATTTTTAACCATTTATAGAACTTCGACTCTTGACATATTCAAACACACAGAAGATTGAGCTTCGACACAATTCTTTCTTCACTCTTTGCTATCCTCTGAGATCTCTCCCGCTCTCTTTGCTTGTCTATCGTGTCTAACTTGATTTACAATTTTCTTCTTCTATTTATAGGCAAATGAGAATTTGTTTCTGTGTGAATCTACTGAGTTACCATTAAAGACTGTAATAACTATCTACCTACAAACTTCGCTTCAGAAATTAATTTGACTGGTTTTCATTTCCGAATCATGGAGTCTTCACTCTTGTCAGACTAGCTGACAAGATATAGACTGATATGGACTCTGACAGATTCGGCTGAGCTCCGATACGGATCTGCAAGTAATTAATATTTCCAACATATGTTTTCCACTGGAGCAATGAGGAGGTATGGGAAGCTCGGTAAGCAAAGCACGACCAAGGTAGGGATTTCCCTTAACCTTATAGCTCTTTTTTTGGGTAATAACCTGACTTTATTACCTGGAGAGCATAAAGCAAAAGTTTCTCAAGTTGGGTTGGTATCCGTCCAAAGATGCAGATTCAGCTACTAGTGGTGAATGTCCTACAGGATATGGAACAAAAAATCCTCCGGGTTGAGAAGCTCTTGTCTTTTCTTCTATATATGGTTTTTGTTGTGCTTTTTCTCTTTGCGAGGGTGGTGGTTTGAGGTAAATTGGCTAGGGATATGCATCTAGTGGAACTGTAATTGGATCTACCCTTTTTTATGCCTATATTGATGGCACAGGATTGAAATATATTAAAAGGGTTGTCTCAGCCTTATCTAAGTAAAGGTCCTAGAGCTAAGGCTTGACCTATAACTTGTGGAAGTAAGAGGTGTTTTTGGTAACTCTTCCCCACCGGGGCTTATTTACCGTCCCTACCACTTCCATTCAATCGACCATTGCTTACAAAAGCATTCTCTCTCCTTTGGTTGGCAAGGTCACATTAAAAGGTTTGTGCCTACAAATACTTTATCTCTTCTACTTGTGGTTTTTTTTATTATCTTTCTATCATGCCTTAGCGGCTTTCTCCCCTGTTATTTGATATATCATTTATAGAGGGAATGTTGGCGCATTCACTAGTTCCTTGGTAAGTTGCAGGGTCAATAGATTATGAAAAGGGTGCTTCTTTCTTTGTTCCTGCACCTACTCCTACAATGGTTGATTCATCGATCGCTCATCATATATAATAATTAATGGCAAAGGATAATTCATCAATGGTGGTATAAGATGATTCCTCAAGAGCAAAGGCTTAGTTTGTATTATTTGTATCCCCTAGGTTATTAATGATAGGATCAAAAGGTGCATTTTATAAGGAGATGCTATGGCTCGTGCTCTAAATGGAATATTGTAGGGGAAACAACGATGATAGATTGAGAGACACACCCACTAACATAGATGGTGATGATTTACTTGGAACACACTGATAGGGATTATTGGGCTGGGAGAGTGGGAACTATGTAATATCGAAAAGTGGAACCGACGCGTGACATGGGGATGAAGTTTAGGGAATCAAACTTTACAAATGGGATCGGTAAAGATCAGGCATCAAGGAACAAGTGAGTTGGTGAGTTGCACGTGGCTTATAGAATTTCATGACAGGGGTTGCATTAATGATTAGGCCAACCTCATATCCGTTATGGCCAATATCTTTGGGACTCCTATATTTTGTGGTTTATTCGTATGTGAGGTAGTGCGCTCGTGTCATTTCATCGTTAGGGTGGTCTAACGTGAAATGATAGTAGGTTCTGTTAGCACTGGGATTGAACCAAATGTTGGCAGAAGGTTTGCTTCTAGGTAATAGTATAACCTCTTTAGACTGCACTTCTGGCCCAACATAGTCAGAGAGGGATCTCTCGTTTACTTACCAAATTTGCTCACGCAAGATATTCAATCGAGAATAATTGGGAGGTCAGATTCCTGAATGGGGAAGGTATGTTGTTATAAGGTGTAGGTGGGATGATCAAAGAGGAACACCATTAGGCAATGAAGTCGACAGTCCTGGTATGGAACATATTGCAGGAGGTAAATAATTGTAGAAATTTACAGATAGAGGCAAGGTAACCGCCCATCTTTCAATCGGGATATATTTAGCAGGTGACTAGTGGATGAGAGGAAACAACCCATCATGCAAAGCATTTATAGGATGAATTATGTGTGACTTTAGAAGAAATTGTTTAAAAATGTTTGAAACAAAGGGATGAGAGCATACAGGATGAATTCTGGCCCTTATACACTACTGTCCAAACATGAAAGAAAATAACAAAGTGGAATGAAAACAGGATAAACATTCACGTAAGGAAGTTACATATTGAAATAAAATATGACACAGGAATCTCTACCATGAAGAAATATTTTTTCTCTGTAATTTTATTCATATCATGAAAGCCAGAAACAAATTACAATGGATAGCCTTGACCCTTGAAAGCTTCCCAACCCCTTTATCCCTCTACCGAGAGTATATTTATACTACCTTAGACCTAAGACTAATCCCCCCAAAAAAACCTAGAAATTGTTCTCAGTCACAATCAGACACTAACAGTTTAGAGTGTGGTACTATCGCCACGATTTACAAATATTAACAGATATTATGGAGCTTCCACGCATGGTAATTGGACTGATAGCGAAAATTTTTCTTTATTCAAGTGACTTGGTATGAAAACGATCATTACATTGCTCGCTGGTGGTCTGTTGATGACTCAGACTTCTCCTGACGTGTCTTTCTATTTCCTTTGACTAGCCTTCCTTCTTCAAACCGTGGTGCTTAAAGGCTGACAAGAAAACCCATGCTTCGGTGCCCAACCATTTTCCCCGCTCCTCTCCCATCTGGTAACACTCTTAAAGGAGGGGACTTGAAAAAGGGTGGCCATGCATTTGATGATTATAATCCTTCAAAGTGGCTTATCATTCTCATACTTCTCTCTACCTCCGATGAGGAGGGTTCTCTTGCAGACCACGCAGCTGGGTGTGAGTTTGACCTCCTCCTTGCCCCTGGTAAATTTGTTAAGTGGAGATTATGGGGGCGGTGATGAAGGCTTCGAACCTCTACTGCCCAAGACCAAGCATTTTCTCCAACAGGTCAACCACCATTGTGTGTTGGGACTTTAGAGGCCGTGACTACAACTGGAGGTGTCGGAGGGATGTCCTTGGGATGTGAAAACCCACACACAGTGCAACCGAGGGTAGGGCCATCTGGAAGCAGGTGAATCTCTCTAAGTGCCTAACATCTGTGGCCCGGTGGTTAGCGATTTCCTGGTATAGACAACCAGGACGACGAAGAAACATAATTTTATGTTCGCCAACCATCAATACCCCCTGACAAACTAGCTTCTTAAACCACACGGTCATTTTTGTCTGCAAGAGGACTCAAAACTTCATGTAATTCAACCTTTCTGGTCTATTTCTCACTTCCTACCCATTTCCATGTTTCAACAACTTCGGAAGGTGGAATTATATAGGGCGAGTCAGATCGACCTAGATATGGATGTACACTTGAATACCGGTCATCATAACAACAGCATGGGTGACACCTGGGAGAGCATCTTCTCCTCTCGTGGAAAATCCATTCAAGCCGTCTCCTCTGATGTTCAATTATCTTATCATCCAAGGATAATACTTTAAGCGCTTTCTCGAATGGATGTCTAGCTGGTGTAAGGAATTTGGATCTAACCTTTCTTGCCCTTTTGCTTACAGTGATGGTGGCACTTGAGCAGATTCAGGTCGTTGTGTCTCTTTGCTTCGTGTAGAGGCCAGATTCATCGCTTCAAAAAACCTGAACTTCATGCCTCCCTGTTGTTTTTCTACGCAACCCATGTGCCAGGACTATGGAACTAGGAAGGTTGGTGACATTGGACTCGATCTTCACCCCAAACCTATCACAAATGGCGTTAAGGGACATGATTATTTGTCATCTCATACGTTAGGATATTTTCTCTGTACCAAGTTCATCGGGAGTTTCTGTACTTGTTGGCATTCCTCATGTAGTCAGGAAGTCTGCTGATCTTGAGACTCAGAAAAATGAATCCTATAGCTCCACATAGATATCTCTTGAAATCCCTTATGACCTTTGGCCATCGGGCTTCTCCTTCTGTATGCATTACAAATCGATTTCCTCTTCAAATCTGAACATCCTATGTGCTGTATTTCAATATCAGGACCCAAGGTTAATGTCCGCACAACTTTACTCAACGAAAATAGTATAGATCCATGATCCGCAACATGCCTTCATTTGAACCGCCCAATCGTATGCATGTTAACATTTGGCCAATATTCCCTTGTATAATCGAGTGAACACTTTCAAGTCGTGGAATCTTTCACATCCGCCGATCGATCCCAACCCTTCGTCGTGACTGTTGATCTTTGCAACAAGTACCTTTTTTTGTGATTTGGAATCTTGAATTTATCTGTGCTAGTTCAGACCATGAAATCATCTATGGTCATGAATCTTCTCATACACTTATCTCTACCATCATATATATTCATCCTTTAATCCATTTCACATTTTGAAAAAGCTCCTTCTTCCGTGCACGTTTTCCTAGCGAAATCGCCTCAGTTTGTCGATCGGGCTCTGCCTTGATCTCGGCCTTGATCTTGGCCTTTCATCGCTTGTTCCCTTTAACGGGCTTTGCCAATACCAAACTTAAATATTTTCTCGCATCTTCAGCATGTGGAACCATGCTCCATCGTTGATATTCTTCGTTGTGAATCTGGATCGTTGATCTACGACGCCTCTTTATCTCATTTTTGCTGCTACATGTCTTGACCTTTGGCAAGATCTACCACCGTAGATCGAGACCTCTTCTCCATCTAACGATCTTAGCCGATGGAAACTATCGATTGGATAACCTGAGGGGTGTTTGTATAATTATTCATTGAACAAGACCCCTTTTGAATCCTTCCAAGCCCATAACTTGACAGTTTCAAATGCAGTGCTAACAGGTTCAATATGTCAGGCATAGACCCACTCGAAGGATCACTTCAAGCATCTAACACAAAAGCAGAGCATCTGCATCCTTGGTTTCATTCATTGATCTAGTTCTTTACATAGATCCCGTTGGAGTTAACCCCAAAAAGGGAAAAGCAAAGATAGTAGTGGTTTATTGGGTTCATTCAGTCGTTGATCCAACGGTTTTAGTTTTAGCTGATTCGATTCGAGAAGAATTTGATTAAGCCTCACCTTGAATCAAATCAGTAGAATATCCAACAATAGAACCCTTAACCATTCCAACATCCCTTAGCGTAGGTGTAGTTCCAAAGCCAATTGTTTACCCATCAAGAAAGGAAGATAAAGTAGGAGAGGTGGCATAAGCATTTTACCAACAAGGGGGAACACTAGTAAACGCAAAGGTAACATAGTAAAAGCTAGAGACATCAATAGTAGCAGATCCTATGATTTCTCTTTACTCAGTCAATGTGTTACTACCAACATCTGTAGCAATTAGTAAGCACTATCTAGAATTAAAAAGTGCCCTTCCATTCTAAAGTTAGTGCCTAAGGTAAAAATCCAATCAATGTCACAGAATAGAAACAAAGGTAGTAGGAGTTGTAGTTGGAGTTCAATAAGTGGAAGTCCCATTAGAGGAAATTTCAACTCAAAATGGGCCTCCTAAGGAAAATTAATAAAATAATATTTATTAATTTTGGAGGAAGAAAAGAAAAAACTATTTTTTTGTTCGTATTTTTGACATATCTCCCTGTGTTTTTACTCAAATTTCGATTGGGAGAGCTTGTTGGATGTAGAATTAAATTCCACATCCAACGAGTACCCACTTGACATACTTTTTATGGGTCCCGCTACCCCAAAAACAAGAAATACCTAAAAAACATGATGATGACATCATCATCATGTTTTTTCAGGTATTTCTTGTTTTTGGGGTAGCAAGATGCGTCAAAATTATTTTGAGTGGGTGTTCATTGGATGTGGAATTCAATTCCGCATCCAACGAGCTCTCCCGATCAAAATTTGAGTAAAAACACAGGGAGGTATGTCAAAAATACGAACAAAAAAAGTAGTTTTTTTTATGATACCTATCCCCAAATTTATATTAAAAAATCGTTTAAGAGGTGCTCCCTTTTTTAATTTTAAATAATTTTGATTGGCTAATACATCATGACATGGAATTTGTATTGTTTTCGGAAGGCCCATTTTAAATTGAAATTTCCTCTAATGCCACCTACCTTGATAACTTTAATATTTTTCAGAATATGCACATGTTTATCCATCCCTACCTGTTGTTCAAATGGGTGGTGTTTTGGTATTCAAAAAATGTGAAAAGAAGTTATGGTCATAAAATACACTGAGAGGGAAATGTAAGCACCTTGACGGGGAGTATTAAAATATAAAAAATGGGGGGTCGTTCGAAGTTCTACTAATCCCAGGGAGATCAATAGGATCCAGGCATTCTAAATATGTTGCTAAAAGTAATTAGACAAAATTAGTAATTAGTTAACTCCAAATAAATATATTACTCTCTTATCGTTATGAATTCTTTTCTTATCTTATCATTATCCTATCTTATCATTATAAATACTCTATTAGACTATATTAATCATCTCAGTATCATAAATATATTCTACTTCTATTATATTTTACTAGAACTAAAACTAAGCTTATGTAATACTTAACTATAACTCAAACTATACTTAACTCCTCAAACTAAATTGAACTCCTATAACCCAACCTAGCTTAGGAATTCTCAGAAATATTTCCAACAACACTCTCACTAAAACAAATATATAACACATGAGATGTTCTAAATAAAACCACTAAATATATATAAATAAATGATAAGACTCCACTTAGACATAACAAATGTGGATACACATAAAACCCATTCAATATAGGGATTTTATAGCCTAAAGTACCCTTACTTTATTATCAATGCCCAGGAACCTGACTTACTCTTTAGGATTTATGGATTCTTCCATGCAAGGAAAAGTTCCCACACCACACGATCTCAATCAGAAGCTTCATCCCTATTAGAATCATTAACTCAATCCACATTGATAGGTGTAGCACCATCTATTCTTTTTGGTGGACCTCTCCTCTATAGTTGGACTGCCCACCTAAACACTAGCAAGAAATAGGAATTCATGAAGCACTGAAAAGATGCAGTTCTTGTGCTAATAACACCTTGTGGGGTAAGATACCAAAAAAGACCAAACTGAAGTATTTACCTATAATGTAATGCACATTAAACCTTGTCTTTAGCAGCATTAGGATCCCCACAACAAAGAAAGAAGCATCACAACCATTAGCAAAGGTGGAGGGAGAAGATCCTATTCTACTTATAAATCTAGTTGATGATCGAGTAAAAGCAACAATAAGAATATAGGTAGAATTAGGTGGAGTAAATTCAAGTGATACATATAAGGTAAGGAAAAGTCCTAGGTAGAATCAGATAAGGTAGATTTGGGTAAGGGGTAGGCTCTGGTGAGGTTGAGGTATATAAAGATGGTTGGTACTAAACTAAACAATTTCATTCAAGTAAGTAGTCATAAGTAGCGTAATAATGGTAAGTATTAATTAGACCTTCCTATGAAGAGAAAAGCTGTTAGGTTACCCTAACTCACTTACTCATCATCGTCATTGTATTTGAAACTTGAGATAATTAGGATCTATTTTTCCTACCCTCCTTCAAGTCATAAAGACCCATTTTGCTTACCCTCTTTCATAATAAGTGTAAGGTAATGAGAACAATGAAATCTATCCTTTTATAAGCTAAGGTAAGGACCAATGACATCTTCCTTTTTTAAGTGTAGGGTGAGGACCAATAGTACTGTCAAATGCTAACTGGTCAGCCGCTATAAGCTTTAGTGAATACTGTTACTAAATACTTATCTTCTTTCTTATTGAATATCTTCCTTATTTGTAGTCGTTTGCAATAAAGCTTCTAGATAAGAAGACTTCAGGTCATATAAATTGGTAGGTTGATGAGGATCATTACTGCCAATATCCTTTCTTATTGACGATTCTCTCTTATTGACCAAAGAGCACATATCCAGGGTAGGAATTCAAACGTTAGGAATCTTGTGAAGCCGAGTGAGTAGAGCAAGGTGAGGTCAATTATAGTTATAGTAGGGAGAGACCAGGAAGGATGGATTGAATAAAAGGAGAGGCATATTATCCATTTGTGTTCTAGAATTAAAATTTGTCAATGGGTAAATCGCTTAGTTTCCAAATTCCCTGTGCCCACGTCCTGGAAACCTTCATCCAAAATTCAGGGGCATAGCAAATCAAATCTTGAAGATGAGGTGACGAAGAAAAGATGTGGTGCCTAAGAAGAAGAACCAAAAGAGGAGACATGGAATGAAAATAGAATCCCATTGGATGATGAATATGCAATTTTGGGTTGGTAGATGTAAATAGGCTAGGAAATTACGATCCAGGGTCCAACCTCCTCTGGCCTGTAGTAGATCAAGATGTAATTTTGGGTGAACAGAGATAGCCCAAACCTCACAATATTCACATCAGTAGGTGAGTTAGATAGTAAGATCAGGTTAGGTCAACTATTCCTTGGGATTATCGATTTATTATGGTATCTCTCATATCCTACAATTTTTCTAGGGTTGGATTAGCAGCATTGACACTTTCCATTGATCCCACCTGATCTTCATGTCTATATGCCACTGATTCCCTTCCATCCCAGGTCGAATAGGCCTACGAAAGAATGAGGAGGGGGTGGTGTCGGCTGATTCATAGTTTATCTATAGTAGCTTTATGAGTCGCTCATTCGGTTTTGTGCTAAATTTGTTATCTAAATGACACCTATACCTCTCTTGCATGCCTGACCAATCGCTACACCTAATTGACCCGAGTTTTAGATCAATACCTTCGTTAATAATGGGGGTTGGGAGGATAAAAGGTAATGAATAAAGGATGGAATGATAGAATAGATAGAGTAGGTTTTCCGGGATTTGGGATACAAAGGATAGATTCAAAGAAAATGGATAGGATCGAAAAAACCCCTTTTTTTATATAGATCAACCTCTAAAATTCCCTTTTATTAGGCTCTGTTCCTAACCCTCCTACCTTGGGTGATAGCT
Organism: Pseudotsuga menziesii; assembly: GCA_001517045.1. Lineage (NCBI taxonomy): Eukaryota > Viridiplantae > Streptophyta > Pinopsida > Pinales > Pinaceae > Pseudotsuga > Pseudotsuga menziesii. The sequence continues at coordinate 131,048 of LPNX010208990.1, read as the reverse complement.
TCTCGCTCCTCATTAGATCATATTCTTTAGCACCAAACCTTTCCTTAGTTTTGGATGGGAACATCACTTGTCTGAATCACACTTCTTTTGGATATTCATTAGACCCCACGTCGCCTTGAGTTTCATATGGAATGTATTGAACTCTTCTTTAGATACTTCTTCTTATGATGACTATTATTTGTATAAATCCCTGTTGGATCTTATTTCTTAATTTTACATCTTGTTGAATGTGGGTGATCAAGAAGGGGTGCTCTAATAAACACAGAGTTTGAGTTATAACCTTTATAAAAATACCTTTTCCCCAGAATTTAATGCGAATAAAATTACTTTTTTCTTTTTGTTGATTGGTTCATTGGTGGATTTACAAGGCTTAGACAGGATTACCTTTTTGAATGCTAAATCCTAGACACAGACTTAAGGTACCATATATACACATACAAAAGCATATAACATATAACAACAACCCCTTAATCTTAATATTGGGAGGGAATGGTTATGCCTACTTATTGAATTACCTTTATGTTGGACAACACAAGTTGTTTAATTTTTTTAACTTCCCTTTTTATGAACTACTACATTAATACTGAGCTTTCAATGGAGTGTTTTCAGTTTCATCATTGGGAGGGATTCCATATCCTACTTTATTTATTTTTGTGCAACTACCAACTCAACACCCTTATATTACTGGTTTACAAATAATAACTTTGATATTCACATGCTTCCTTACTCACCATTTTCTTCCTGAATCCTTGTGGGGTAGAATCCTCTTGTCAGGCCAAGATGACTTTGGTTAGATACTAGTGATGAATTAAGACGACATGGCTAGGAATTTATTTAGATGTTTACTTTCTTTACCCTTTCCCTAGTTTACCTACTGCTACCAACTTACCACCCGTCTTTTTACTAACCTTTTATTAGCTCATAGACTTTCACTTTTATGATATTTAGGGAGAGAGAGATTGATTGGCTTGGCTAGCACTTTTGAATTTGTTTGCGCATATTTATATCCTGACACTTGAAGATGACTTTATGTTGGGAAGCTAGTTGGTGGGATCATCGGAACTAAACTTCCCATTCGGATTGAGTATAGACAGTTATACCCCTTAGATTGGACGGGCTTACTAAGGCGGGGGATCAGAACTTTGAACTAGACAAGAAATCCCTTGAAAATTCTACCTACCTCTCCTTTATTTTTACAAACCGGGAACCCACCTGATTAACCTTAAAATTTTCCTTTTTACTTAGCCAGCCTTGCAAGGGAAGGGCTTCACATATAGAGATGCACCGGATTCGATACATCATTCAACATCATTGCATAGGAGTTCTTCTGGGGACCACTATGACCTATTGGTATGAACGAGCCTTTCCTAGGGTACAACAATTTAGGATTACCAACTTCTTGAGAGGAAGAGCCCTACTTCACTCTTTTACGTACTCCACCCTACCCACTTGGGGATAGATAGATGTTGCTTCAGCCAGGAAAAAAATGTAGGGTCGCCACTAGGATATTTATACCCTTACTTTCGTGCATGTTATTCATCGGTAACCCTTTACTTCCTTTCTTCACCCAATGGAGGAGTGCTTCCCAACAAAACTTGCTGAAGTTAGGAATAGGAGCTAGAGGGTAGGCACTAGGATATTGACTATTTACCCTACCTTAGCCTTATTGCTACCATGTATTCTCTTCTAGGTACCACATATGAACTATTCTTGTTAGTCCTTATTAACCTTACCAACCAGACTCCAACTATAGTATAACCACCAAACACTTCCATCATTAAGAGTACCACTTCGTTCCTCTTGTCCAACCAAGCTGAACTTGGCCTACCTTGTTGAGCAGTAGTCATACCTTTCAAACCACAACACATAAAACAACGGAACTCAATACCTGATAATTTAATTAGTTTTTTTATATACGTAATTTCAAGTATATTTTGATTTTGGATGAACCATAACATTCATGAATTAAAACAACTAGATAAAAAAAAGTAGTTCTATCAATTCCTACCAACCAAAGAGGCACAAGCAGGAGCAAAGGTGAAAATAACAGCAAATTCACTTATATATGATACTACAGGCCGAGTTTGAATTTAATACCTAGTAGGAGTAGTTCAAGAGCCTCTCAATTATGAGCTATATGGTTGACCCATCAGGACTGCATTCTTATAATAAATCAAAAACCACATACTAAGATACCATGGCACACCTCCTTAGAGAGGAAGTAGGGTACCATCCTAAAATAATAAATCCCACAACAGGAAGGAAAGAACCCACCAAAGACATGAGTTTATGCCCCAGCAAATAAAGTTCCAAACTAAGTGAAAGCACCCGTTCAAACATCATAGCCACCAGCAAAACACCTATTAGCAAAAAAGAAAGTGGTCACACCACCAATATAGAAGGTATATATAGCAGTAAATATGGAGGAATCACTTCGAGAGCCCGCGTCCCTTCCAATTAGAGATTCATAGCATGTGCTGTGATTATTCACGATGATCACTATGATGATCACTACGGTCACTCCCTAGGTTCAATATGATGATAGGATAATTTATGGTTGGCTTCTTTACGGCTTGGTATGGTCTTGTTGGGATTGAATGGCTTTGTAACCTAGTGGTGGGCTACTGGATAGGTGAGGTAGTAACTGTCTGTATTGTAGAGCTTGTCTGGCAGTAATAAATAAAGTGTCTGGCTTGGCTTTCTTCTTTATGGTTGGCCTTTATGTTTGGATTTTTGACATGTTAAGAGAGTGAAGAGCGTTCTTTCTAAGAGGAATGAGGAATCTATCATGGTATCCTAGAACAAGCGATAAGACACATTTTAATGTAACAAGTGAGGGTCATTCGAGGAATCCTAGTTGTTTGGCTGGAAATGGTGGTTTGCTGCTGTGGGGGAAATGGTAGGTAGTGGAAATGCGTGGGGACACTGAATAGTGGGATACAATGGATAGAAATCAATGGATTTTTGGCTGAAGAAAGACCCTCCCCCCTCATAAGCCTTGTCGATTCGTAAGTCGTTCGGTCGATTGGTCTTCATAAAATGTTCCTAGCCAACCATCCCGTCCCTTTCATTTTATGTTCCTCCATTTCGTGGTCCCATCCTTTCCTTTCCTTTCGTTTGCAATGGAATAATCATGTATACAAAAAATCGTACGCGAACGCGCAATCAAAGACTAATCATCTGAGACAGTGTAGGAGGGGCTCTCACGCTAAATAGCGGTTTTCACGTGAGAAAAAAGGTAAACAGGAGATTGAAGTAAGAGTGATGAAAAATTTGTCTTATCTCACAAGTTGAGTTTGCATCAGGTGAGGTCTAAATTATAAAAAAGGATAAAAAAACCTGTTCAGGCTCACTTGAAGGGAAACTCGATTATTTCTTGTTTTTTCGTCACTCTAACCTCCTGGAACCAATGGAAAGATCCAAACCAGGATCATTCCCAAGTAAGAGCAAGGAACCCATTCAGACAAACTTGGGATGATGAGCCATTAGAAACCATGGTCATGCAATTAACCATTATACCTTCAATATGACCTACATGGATTACCTTTTTTAGTATTAATGAACGAGTATTTTCTTTATATATGTAATAACGCTTGAAAGGATTTTATTAATTTAACACAACCTTTCAGCTCGAGAATAAGCTAGCACTAACTTGTTTTAAGGGCCTTTCCATGGGCTTGACTATTTAGGGAGCATGCTACTTTGAAAAAGATTACTATTGAGGGGAACGCGACCTTTGAAACACTGCCCATTAAGGTAAATGTATGCCCACCTATTAAGAGAATGGGACCCTTTAAACACTTACTTATTAAGAGAATGCGACCCTTATTTTCCACTCACTGAGTAATCTCAGTATGATATTAGAACTAAGGGTGATACAGGATAGTCATACTAGTACATCCATGGTATTTATACTATTAGATTCCCTAATTTCTCTTATTAAGTACCTGCAGTTACCATATGAGTAAGTTGAGTGATACGCATAGAGTAAACTGAACAGTACTTATATAAGGAATGGGGCTTATCTTATTTCTGTAACAATATAATTGTAATACTACTAGTTAATCACAACTTTGGAACTACTACTTCTAATAGTAATCAATACGGATACAACATGCTCATAAACATAGTGTAAATGTCAAATGAATCATAAAGGTACCACATATTCATAGTAAGAAGTAATGCGCTGTAGAGAATCAACTGCATTAAAAGTGTAATAGTTTTTATAGCTTGTACTAATCACAATTATAAGTTGTACAATCACTATGAGTGTAATGGTTTTAATAAGGTTACAGACAATATGCTTAGCTACTATGAGTAAACTGTATTAATTACAGGTAATATATAAACATGTATACAAGCTAATATGAGTACCTATGTAGTTACGTAAACATTACTATTAAATCTTGTCACTATGATTCCATAATACAGGTAATCAATACAAGTTGGTTCCTTTATAATTACTCTATTTGCCTAATCAATACAACACCCTTATTGATGTGACTACTTCATAATGCCGATAGATATGAGTAATAGTAAACAGTGGTAAGAGATAGAGTTGCACGTTTAATGAGTACTATCTATTTAATCATATTGAATAAGCATAGTATTCTACATTCCATATAGTGAGATTATATACTATTCATACTTAATAACACATCCATATCATGTAGCTTGTTGGAGAAAACCCACCAATAAAGCCTCGCCAACATGGGTTCTCACTCTGTTGACACCCAACCAGTGTGATCTCCCTAAGCACTTACCTAGACAGGTTTTACCCTGCCCAACAACATCCGCAGAGCGGACGAAGTCTCACCTAAGATGTTCAAGGGAGAGCTTTTGAAACCAAGTTTCCAGCAGTAATAAGAGAAGATATGGCATTCGCGGCTTTGACCGCATAACTATCAGATTACTCCAAGTCACTCGACAGAACTAATATAGTTATCACAATTCATCTTCACAACTACGGATCTAACAAATCACATCATTCATTTATCGCAGGATTGTTATCACAACAATATCATTCATAAAACGACTTTAATAAGCTTCATCATCATTCATCTAAATTGAAATAGAATTGAGATAGATCACATCATCAGTTCATTGTAGAAACATCAATAAATCATAAACAAATTCAATACACTTATCATTGACATTGCAGTAGAGAAAACAAGAAAACAGAAGACATCATTTAGGCAACAACCGTCATGTCATATTAATTCTGCGCAACAGATCCAAAACAGATAGTTCTTCTCCACAGCAGGAGACTGATTACATCCCAAAATTCAGTATTAGACACAGACAGATCACATATTGTTCAAAACATAAGACTCATCAATACCATAGAAAGATCGCAACATATTGATCACTCTTAGATATTGACTTGGACTTGTATCGCACTGATCATGATCTTCTTACAATTGCAAAACTAGCTCTCTATATAGGCTTGAGCCTTTACATCAAAGGTCCACTTCTAACTAAATTCTAACCACTAATGACCTATGTCCACAAAACATGGTCAATTAATACATAAATATTCAAAAGCGGTTATCCTTCTGCCCATCGTGCTGATCTGGCCTTACGTGGTGTCACGTGAGCTTGCGTAGCTGCCGCGACGATGTGCAACTCACTTACCCAAAACCCCTACCAATAGGCCCCCAACACAGTCCTGTGGCTCATCCTCGAGCCACGTCAGGTTGAAAGGGTATATGCTGATGTCTTGGCCTTGAAATCTTCAAACTGCTACGAGATCTCTTGAACCTGAAGCTAGACTCTTTCAGCAGTGCTTTGACAGTTGAGAAAATCCTTGTTAGAAAAATAGGCCCGTAGAGCAATAACACATATACAGTTAAATCATTAAAAAAGATGAAAAACACATTAAACACATTACAGAGAGACACAGATATAACGTGGTTCACCCAAACGATGGGCTACATCCACAAAGAAATTGCCAGTCCTTTTATTACAGTCCAGAAAGATGAAGGGATACAGCCTGCAGCAAAACCGCTGCACTTCCTCTTCACGCTCTCACAGTCTCTCCCACACAATCACAAATATTGTTTACAATACAAAATAATACCATACACAGTCTTGTTACAATTATTTCTTTTATAGGGTAATTACCATAGGAAAATACTATGGCTAACCCAATACCATGGGTCCACAAAACTGTTGGCCAACACCCATCCCAAAAAAAATTCTTAGGGGTTCGGCCCCCGAACCCCAAGGTAGGGGGAATGAGTGTACAATACACCTAAGGTACAAACACAACTGAATAATATCTTTGGATCTAGAATATCAGGCTCTACAACCAACAATCTTGCTGCATGGGGTGTGCGTCCCCAGCCTTGCCATCGACCAGCTGCCAACTTTCTTGCAGCGCCTACAGCATTGCGATTGCTTTGACAGAAAAATGCCCACTAACTTCTTGAAACTCATCCAACTAGGCACAGTGCTTTTGTTGGTGTTCTTAGGCGTGGGAAGCTCTCTGCTGTAGGTCCTTCAACTCCTCAGACCGTGTGATCTTCACCATGAGTGACGGTGCTCGTAGCGATGTCTTCAATGTCGTCAATTGTCCTTCAGCTTCTTGCACATGCTTGGTCAACTGGACGAGTTGTTCGTCTTGGACAATGTTGTGCCAGAACTGCGTCGTCACCTCCATGATTGTCTTTGCTTCTTACTCCATTTTTTCAAACTGGGCCACTATCTCCTTAATAGTAGCCTTCCATTCGGTAATCTGCTCCAACGGCGTCGCTAGATGGGCGAGGGCATTGAGCAAAAGATTGGTGTCCTGGAGCTGGACAATAATTTCCCCAAGTTTCTTGGCCTTAGAGACTATAGTAAGATCGGTCATGCTCTCAAATATATGTTAACAGACCTCATTGATAGCTTGCTCGACCGCGCCACAACTTGCACACAACTGCGCCTTCTCAATGATAAGGCGGTCTTGCATCTTCTTAAACTCTATGATTTCCTCAGCAACCTTGTGCTATAGCTTGGCCTGTGCTACCTTCAATCCCTCAATCTCTAGTATCTTCTCTTCCACCAACTACACCCTGACCTGATGTAGCTCCTCAGCTTCTTGGTTGCGCTCTGCGACTGCACATAGCCATCACTAAGCTCCTTCTGCTTATTCACCAATTCCTGGGCAGAAACATGCTGCAGCTCCTCAAGAGCCTGAATGGGTAACTTGTTAAGATCTAAGGAAATTATTTGGAGTGGCCCTAGTAACAGGTTCAATTCTTCACTCCCCGCGTCGATCGCAATCGGGGGAACTTAAACGTTCCTAGCTTGCGGCTTGGTGCTGATCGACGAGAATTCTTGCATCACATTTTTCTCGGGTGTCTTCCTAGAAACAACACCATAAATAGAATTCAAATTATCTCTTACCACAACAAACCCTTCTTGGTTGGACTCTCGTATCGCTTGTGTCGCAGCCTCAGAGGATTCAGTGACGGCTTTGATGAGCCGTGTCAGTTGGGCCTCCATCCTTGGTCGGTTACCTCTTCCTGCATCGTATTCTATTTGCCATTTGGTTCGAGTTTCCTGCCGAATGCGTTGTGCTTTGGAATCAGGGTTCGTCGATGATTCATTGTTGGAGTAATGAACACTTATATCCTTCTGGACAGGCTCATCTAGGGCATCAACTGGTGTCTCCTTAGAGAGTTCCTCCTGGATCATGGGGTTGCACCATTCAATCGACCATTCTTGAACAAGAGCAACCAATTCTTCATCAGTGATTTTGTAGGTCAGAGGTAGTCACTGCTTGTCGGGGTCCCATCATGCCTGGATATTAATGGAATGAGGCTTGATAGCAAATTGAATGAGCCACTGATACTTAGCTGCAGCGTAATGGGATAAGCGGGGAACTTTGATAGCTACAGGTTATAGTGCTTCCCAATAGACCCAAAAATGTATCGCACAGTCTGTCTACCAACTGGGCTCCTCAACCCACCACAAATTCTGATAGCGTGCACCTCGGCACACCTTCACCACATCGACTGCCATCGACTAATAATCTTCTGGTTCCATCCATGCGACAAGCGCAATGAGAATTAACAACCAACTGTAGGAAAATGGGCACCCAGCCTGAGCAATGAGAGCATCGTCGATGAACTGGTTGAGTAGAAACAAGGACCGGTTCATTTGCATTCCCTCTGTTCATTTTTGTGCACATGATACCATGCCCGAGTTGCACTGGACCGGTCGATTCCCCTGGACAATCTTGCTTGCCAAAATGCATGCCCTGATACACACCGCCTGTGCATTAATGTTGTTGATACGATAGCCACGACCATCATGCTGCAATCCTATCTCTCCTTCAGCTACTTGGCAAGCTTCTTGTCAGTGTCCTTCCCATGGATATACTGAGCCGAATATTCCTCGGCCTTCGACAAGCCCGTAATGTTTGCAATTAAGTTGACCGTGACAGGAATAGGCTCATTCAACTAGAGCATCCCACCATGAACGCAGGACAAGAGTTGTTTGATGCATGCATGAGCTTTATTTAGTCGCCCAAAGTGAGGCATATTAATGAGCCCCAACAATCCATATTTATTCAACCTGCTCGCCCATGGTTGAGGAATCCTCTAAATCGGTGCACAAGGCCCTGTTGGAACTAATTCATAGGGCTCATCCCAGAAATATTTGAGCAACAATAAATCATGGTCTTCAAACTTCGGCTTGATTAAGGAAGGGATGATATCTACTGAGCAAGTCATCCCTTTTGACAGCGACGACAATTTGGGTAGATACCTCTGATTCTTCATGGGTTTCCTCGGCTTCGCTCCCAGACTCGTTGGAGAGACATATCCCAATATATCATTGGCATAGACACTCCTGTGCGCTACAGACTCTATAGCTCCTGACCTCGATGTCCTGGTCTATGCAATCCCCTCTCCTTGCACTCTAGCCAAAGTGCGGGTGTGCCTTTTCTGCGGTGGCATGGAAATGGGATTCTGAGCCCTTTGCTTTCCTTTTGGGATCGACAAAGATCCTATCGGCATGATCATGACTTCTTCCTCAATGGCCATGGGCTGAATGGGGGATTCCTACTCACTGGAAATCTCAATTGTGTCGGGGTCACTCAACATGCCACACTCCCCAATCCTTACTATGCACCTGACGACTCTGCACCTCTACTCCACAACTCGCACTCAAGACTCTTCAACTATACTCGGCTCAACACTCTGGTCAATCAAATGAAGTGTTCAAAACAATGCCTTCCTCCCATGTCCTGCGCACTTTTTATAGCCACTTCCCAAGTTGAAATCATCATTTCTGAATCCACCGTGTCCATTATGACCAAATCCAGCAGTAATGACACCAAATCCACTAAAAATATCACCCTACTAATGGTTGGTTCGACCATTAATGCACGTCGCTTCAAAAAGCATCACCAGCTAAGTGTTTTAACTACCTACATTTATTGCTGATTTGACCAACCCCCAGCCCTGCGGCTGTCGCAGGTGGTCTCCCTTCCGTCACTACTAACTCTTATACTTACATGACCTCTTCCCCCAGGCTCGCCTTGCTACTGTCTAACAAAATATTTTGTTTTTTTTTTGTTTTTACAATGCCTCAAATGGTGCACAGCTCTGACCCCATCCTATAGGGCTTTAAGCGACTCCCATTGATGAATGTTGGAAGTACTGCACCATCTAATTGCTGTAACTAAACCGCACCTCCAGAAGTAATGGAATGAACAATATACGGGCCTAACCAGTGCATCTATAACTTACCTGGATGCTTCATGAACTTGTTGTCGTATAACAACATGAAATCTCCTTCCGTAAAATATTTCTTGTTAATGTGATGATCATGGCACGCCTTCTGTCAATCCTTTGCAATGCGCTGGTGGAAGCCTACAATAAAGCGGTCCTCTTCAAGCTGGATCAACTGCGCAATGCACTCTTCTAATGCTTCAGCATCATCCATGTCGGTCACTGTAGCGATGCGCAAACTAGGAACAATGTATTCCATGGGCATGAATGCCTCTTTCCCATATGACAACTTAAAGGGTGTCTATCCTGTTAGTCATTTACAAGTGGTGCGATAGGCCCATAGTACTACAGTAATTCTCAAGTCATATTCATCAAAATTAGCATTACATACCTTTGTCAACGATGTTTACAAAATTTTGTTAAACACTTCATTAGTCTCATTCGCCTGCATATGGTATGGTGTGCTTTTGTTATGTTGCACCTGCAACTCCTTAGTTAGCGCTCTCACAGTGCGGTTGATAAAATGACTTCCCTGGTCACTCATCAATATCTTGGGACACCAAAACCGTGTCATAATATTCTCAAATATGAAATTTGCTGCTATCACAACAGTACAATCCACAACTGGTGCAGCCTCTTCCCACCTGGTCATATAGTCAGCTACGGTAATTATGTATCTTGCACCAGTCCTCTTCCTATGTGGATTAATTGGACCCACAAAATCCACGACCCATTTATCAAAAGGTTGTAAAGTTACCTGTGGCACAAGCGACATCTCATCTCGTCGTGATGGTTTATCGACACACTGGTGGTCGTCACAATTCCGTGCATAGTTTGTGGCATCATTATGCAATATAGGCCAACATATCCTGATGCGCAACACCTTCCGCGTAGTATCCCTTCCTCCATAGTTCCCATCCATGATTATGGCATGTGCTTCTTCTAGAATGGGTCCCTACTCATGCGGTAGGATACACTGGCACACAATTTCATCTGGTCCAAGCTTGTATAACTACCCAACAATCAGTTAGAAATCTAAAGCCTTTACTACCAACTGCTTCTTTTGACTAGTAGACAGGTTCTTAGGGGCAACACCAATGACCAAGAACTGAATGATTGGGGCATAATGATCAACTTCAATATCAACACATGACAGTTGCGCATTTGGAAATCCGTCATCAATATTGGTAGGTTCTTCTCCTGTCTCAATGTGAGACAGGTGATCAGGACCAACATTCAACTGTCCTGGTTTCACAACTATTTCAAAGTGAAATTCCTAAAAAAGTAGCAGCCACCGATAAATCTCCCCCCCCCAACATAGGATTATTGACCAAATATTGCAAGGTAGAATGATCGGTGAACATCTTGAAGTGACCGCCTAACAAATAGTGCCTGAACTTTTGCAAGGCATAAACCATCACCAAGCCTTCTCTTTCAATCGATATGTAATTTCGTTCAGCAAATGACAACTTCCTACTGGCATATGCGATCAGGTGATCCAGGTCACCCTCACTTGGTTTCGTAAGCACAACCCCTAGCACAACAGAAGAGGCATCGACATGCACATGGGACTCCTTGTTCTAATCAGGGAATACCGGTATGGGTACAGAGGCCATCTTGGCCTTTGGTGTGTCAAAACTTCCTTCACATTCTTGACTCCACTCAAATGCAACATCCTTGTTTAATAGCTTCTCCATAGGGGCAGTAATCGTAGCATATCCTTTGATGAACTTGCAATAGTACCCCGTGTTCCCCAGCATCGCCCAAAGCATATTCACATTAGTCGGTGGCAACAAACTAAGAATTAGCACGATCTTCACTAGATCAACCAACAGACCTTCCTTACATACTATGGGTCCGAGTAGCATTCCAAACGGTGCACAGAAAATGCAGAATTTAATGCAATATGATGTTGTCGACACCTTTCTAGCATCAATTGTAAGTTTTCGAGATGGTCCCTAATTATCCCATAGACTTTCCAATCATCCATATATACTTGCAGGAACTTTTGAATAAATTCTTTATACACAACGACAACTACTCGAGAAAATATTGCCGACGCATTCATCAACCCAAAGGGAATGACTGTATATTGAAAACAACCCCATTTAGTGACAAACGTGGTCTTGTGGCGATCCTCCTTTGCAATCCAGATCTGATGGCACCCCAAAAATCCATTTTTGAACGAGTACATCTCTTGACCGCCTACTCCTTCAAGGACCTCATATGTAAATAGAGTCGGGAACAGATCATGCATACAGGCATCATTCAATTTTCTTAGGTCGACACAAATGCAGAATTCGCTGGTATTTTTATCCTGAACCACCATAGGGCTTATCCACTCTAATTCTTCGACAGGCTCGATGATCACAGCATCTAGCATCCGGTCAATCCTAGCCTTCACACGGTCCTTGTATCGTGGGTTCAGAGATATGGCCTCTGTCACACAGGTTTTTCATCTGGTTTCAATGGGATTTTCATCTCCCCCAGGTCCCCTAATATCCCTTCATTTCTGAGAACCACATCAAAAAAATATCCTAGAATTCATGCAGCAGATCCATGATTTTGGCCATTGTTTCCTCGTCCCAATAGTCCCCAATATTAGAAAATTTTGGGTTCTCTTTCGACCCGATGTTGACTTTCCTGATCTTCAGGTGCTGACTAATCGAATCCATCAGTATGTTTGGCACTGCAACATCGTGGCTTCCTTCAGAATCCGAAATATTAACATTCCACAACTCATCATCATTATTCAGGTTCCCCAGATAGATTCTAACATGTCATCATGGATTGCATCGATAACTATGCATGTGGATCAACTGGGTATGCGACAGGGATGACCTTCATCACTACGTCACAGATGATTTGCAATGCATTATGTACCTCTGGGTTGTCATCCTGGAAATTAAATGTCTGCGCAAATAAAACAGACAACTCCTCCCAAGTGGTTATAGTTCTGTGCAGTTTTTCTACTACATACCAGGATCTTGGCAGCTCGCCCAGTGTATGAACAAAAGCATAGACCCACTCATCTTTAGGTCGCGATGCCCATAAGTTTTGACATTCCATCAAGTGATTGGTGAGGTCATTCCATCCATTGTATCTCCTAGCATGATAGAGCTCTGAATCATTGAAGCACACCATCATCAATCTCAGACACTGTCCCCATTCATGGATTGTCTGCTTGTGCATCGCCCACCATCGGGTTGGGTAAGCCTTCAGTGCTACATCTAGGGCCAATGCCCTTTGTGGTTCAAACACTTTCCCTTCAAATTCTGGAAGGAATTCTGATAACTCTGGCAGCCCTTCATAAATTAGAAACTCGACAGCCTCAGTTGCTAGGCGACGAAGAGATAGTGTGATCAACCCGCATTTCCTGAACGACACCTCATGCAACCTATTTTTCCAATTTTCCAAATCATCATCAGAATCATAGGACACAAAACTATCGCTGCGCCATCAAAGTTCACCATCGATGGTAGGGTGGATATAGTCTTCAGAGATATTATAGGTGTGATTCCAACTTCTACCGGCTTCATCCCTCACAGGTTCAATATACTGGCATCCTTCCTGAGGGTCAATAGGAGAAATGACCCTGAAATCCTAGTTCTCAAACATCATAACCCATTTTTTGAAATTGATAACTGCCACGCTATCATTAGCCCACCCAATCCCTAGAAGTGCGAGATAGGAACCTCCATCTTAAACCACTTCTATCACATCAAAATCATCATACATTTTCGTACCTTCAACATCGACAACCAGGTTTGAGACGTGACCAATGGGCTGAACCTTTGCCTAATTTTCTAGTCGTAGTTGCATCGGTGACCATCCCAATGTCGGATTCCCCATCAGCTGCCAAGTTTTCTTGGTTAGAATGTTTACATCTGATACGAGATCCAAAATAACTATGTCAACCTCGTAATCTCCGATCTGGATGTTCATCCTCATCTCCTTGCCTGTCTTTCTCTTTTACAGGGAGTTCACCGTGGAATCCTTCAATGTCTTATCCTAGTGGTACAACAACTTCTAAATCTCAACAAGGGCTTTAGGATCCCTTGCTAGCGACAGACAACTCTCAAAGAACTGCAGCAAGGTACCATGCTGCCGTGATGGTACTACCTCTACAGATGGATCAAAACTAGACGACATTTCAATAATAGGTAACTTACTCGGATTTCTCCCGATTGCATGCTTGGCCTCCAAGAAGGTTTCTTTCTTTTTCAAAATATCAAATGCTACCTTTTTCTTTCCAGCAAACCAAACTTGCTGACATGGTCCATCTTCTCCAGATGTCGCACCGACGTAAGTGACAACCCCAACATCAACATCCTTCGTTCACAATTCGGATTGAATTGTTGCAACTGTCGATCCTTGATTTAGGTTCTGGGCTTGATTTAATGGTGGGTTCTGATTTAGCGGTGGGTTTGTCAACTGATTCTTAGTCTGTGGCAAGATCTGATTCTTCGTTGTCGGTTGGTTCTGCACTTGGAACATTGGCTGATTCTGAGTCTGCGCATTTTGCAACTGAGGAATGTTTCCATCCTGCCACCTTGCAATCAGTTGAGGGAAATTTTCAACATTATGCTCGTTGGACACATAGTTTGTACACTACGCATGAGGACACTCCCTCTGGTAGTGCTTGAATACTCCATATGTATAACACTGGATTGATTCTCGACCTCTTCCGCCTCCTCGACCGAAGCCTTCTCATCCCCTGAATCCTTCGCAGAATCCTCCTTACTGAAAATGAGGCTGGGACAAATACTACTATGAGGGGTTTGGTTGTTGCTGGACACAGTGTGCAGCTTGAACATATTGTGGCTAAGGCTGAATGAGTGGTACCTGATTATATTGCGGTTGTGGCGCAAACTGTGGTTGTGCTACGAACTGCGGCTGTGGTACAAACTGTGGTTGTGACGTAAACTGCTACTACGATTGCGATGGGATAAACTGCATCTAGGGCGGCAGTGTATGCTGCACCTGCGCTGCTAGCTGTTCCATCTATGGTTGCGCTTGCATTTTTCAGGGGTCCTCACCTTTCACAAAGTATGAATTATATGTCCTTTCTTGGAGCAAGTCATAAGCTCGACATTTTTTATCATCGTGCCCTACTGACCGACAAAAGGTACAGTACAGACTCTCTGTCTTGGTAACCATCTTTTTCATATAGTCTTAGTTCTCATTTCGATGCCCATAGACCTAACATATGCGGCACCATGGTACACTAGCGTAGCTCAATGGGTTCAAGGCTCCCGAAAGAAAATAATTTCGGAACGTCGGACATGTATCCTTGGTGTGTTCATCCACATGACATCGGGTGCACCAAAGGTCGTCATGATCTTCTTTAGCCTTCTTGATATCTTGCAGTTGGAGCATCAAATTGGCCAACTCTGCTTGAATCTGATTCATCCCGACCATGGTTTCTCCTATCAGCGATGCTTCTAATTTCATCGCGATTTCTAGAACCTCGCTCTATGTCACAATATTTTGCTGCATTAGCGATTGTCTGATATGTGGGATAAGCGTGGCGATGAACCACTCCTTGTGCTAAAAATCGCTCATGTGGAAGCTGACTCGAGCCATCAACATCTTAAGCCATTGATCAAAATCCCTAATTGTTTCATTGGGGAATTGCTTGATTTCTTTCAACTCGGTAATGTACTGAGCCTCAAACTTCAGTTTCTTGAATTCTTCAAATAACCCCGTACAGATCTCATCCAATGTTTTTGTTGTACCTACTTGAGGAACCAACATCAATCTCATGTACCAATCCAAAACATGACCCCTAAGGGTGGTTTCTAGCTGGATTTTCTTGACATTGTCATCCATATTTTGTCAGGCAGTCCAGATCACCTCACATAAGAACCAATATTGCTCTAGGTCATCGGTGTCATTTCCATGAAATATTGGTAGCTTCATTTCGTCACCCACCATTCTAGACCTTCTTCCTCCAGTTGGTACTCTACTGCTAGACTACTGCTGACACATCGGGAAAGTCGACGTAGAATGCACGTTTCTTCCTAGTGGTGGAGTAGTGCACATAGGTGTGGACATGTTACTACTGGGGTTTGAGCCTACTGTTATTCTGGGCGTATCCTAGGCCTGGTCATCATCGTCATCAATGAAAGGTCACTTTCTCTCGTGTGGTTTTTCTTTGTGGTATCACACTTCGATCGCAATGAGACCTTCTCCTATCCTCTGCCTCTTCTCTCAAAACCTTGCTCCTCCTATTGTACAACCACTTGTTTCCTCGGTGACCTTCACAATCTCACCAGAACTCATTCCCATCTATCCCTTACCTTTTCATGCGTCTCCCCCATTTTGTTGCAGTGTCTACAGCCTCCGCACACCATAGTTCCACTACTCTTGTTCCATCTTCAGAATACCTTTTTCGAATACAAGCTGTTTAATAGATAGTTGCAGGGATAGAAAAAATATACCTCGTGGTCCATTGAAGAACTCCCTTTCTGTTTCGCTAAATGAATTATTGGTATCAACTACCAACTCGGTAATGTAGCCCTCTAGGATACTATCCAACCACACCTCAACCACCCACTATGCCTTATTGTCTGTTTCATGTAAGTCCTGGATTAGCTCCAAAGTCTAAGATGTTGGCTCTCCTCCTTGGAAGTTTTTCTTCTTAGAAGTGAACTTCACTAGCCACTCATACAAGATGATAGGAAACTCACAGAAGAACCATTCGTGAGGACCGTCGTGAATATATCTATCCAACCAATTTCTCGTTGACAGCTTCAAATTTTGATTTTATGTTTCAGCAAACTCTGGCATTTTTAGACCAAACCACTCCTCGATCTCTGGTCGAGTCGAATGCCAAAACATATCCTCCTTTCAATTGCAACTCAGTCCCGGCAAAGGAACCATTTGTTGGTGAAAACCCACTAACAAAACCTTGCCGACAGGGGTTCTCACTCTATCGATGCGCAACCAGTGTGATCTCCCTAAGCACCGGCCCAGACAGGTTTTACCCTGCCCAACAACATCTACAGAGCAGACAAAGTCTCACCCGAGATGTTCAAGGGAGAGCTGTCGGAACCAAGTTTCTGGCATTAAGAAGGGAAGATATGGCATCAGCGGCTTCGACCACATAACTATTAGATTACTCCAAGTCACTTGATAGAACTAAGAAAATTATCACAATTCATCTTCACAACTACGGATCTAACAAATCACATCATTCATTTATCGCAATAGTGTTATTGCAGCAATATCATTCATAAAATGACTTTAATAAGCTTCATCATCATTCATCAGAATTGCAACAGAATTGGGATAGATCGCATCATCAGTTCATTGCAGTAACATCACTAAATCATAAAAAGATTCAATACACTTCTCAGTGACATCGCAGTAGAGAAAACAGGAAAACAGAAGACAATATTTACGAAACAACCGTCATGTCATGTTAATTTTGTGCAACATATCCAAAACAAATAATTATTCTCCACGGCAGGAGACTGATTACATCCCAAAATTCAGTATCTGACACAGACAAATCATAGATTGTTCAAAACAGAATACTCATCAAGACCATAGATAGATTGCAACAGATTGATCACTCTCAAATATTGACTTGGACTTGTATCATGCTGATCATGATATTTTACAATTGCAAAACTAGCTCTATATATAGGCTTGTGCTTTTACATCAAAGGTCCACTTCTAACTAACTTCTAACCACTAATGACCTATGTCCACAAAACGTGGTCAATTAATACATTAAATATTCAAAAGCGGTTATCCTTCCGCCCATCGCGCTGATCTGGCCTTGCGCAGTGTCGCGTGAGCTTGCGCAGCTACCGTGACGTTGCACAACTCACTTATCCAAAACCCCTGCCAACATAGCTATACTAATAAGGGTAATCAATAGTGTTAATAAGCTATACCATATCATTACTAGTGTAATCAAGTTAGCTTACTCTATTGTAGTTAAGCTGAAAGCAATTAGCAGAGTCATATCTACAAACACCGTTACAAAGTAAGTCTGAGAGTTTATAGAAGACTAGTACTAAGCATCATTACTATCATGTTATAAGCTATGTATTGATTCTATTCTTCTCAATATAGCATTGATTTGGTTATTACTCTTACCTGTTGCTTATTGTTTAAAGAATGGTACTTGTATTAACGTGATTAAAAAATATATAGTAAAAGAAGCTCTCAATAAGAATGAAACAGACAGGTAATTCCATTGTAATAGAAGTAAGTATTATTCCAATATAAATACATCGTTCTCATATTACCTATAACTAAGTGATAACAAGAGTCATATCAGTTATAAGTTTAGACGTATTTATCTTAATGATATTGATTGCACTGGTTCAACTACTGTTAATTATGCATATACTGTATGATTCCATTCTTACTTATACACCTATGATTCTAACAAGAAATGTCCCCTCGACGATTCACATTACCTTTGACTGAACTTCAGTCAATATGAGGAAATAGAGAGTGGATTATCCCAACGATAGGTAGTGACAGGTGTCGTGACTTACCTTGAGTTGTTATTCTTGGGCTTATTAGAATTTTACATCTTATTAGTAACCATAATTGACTTAATCATGTTCTCTTCGCGCAGATGAAGAGTGTTATTCTTGGTCTCCTCCAATGATATTTATGAATTACAATAATTTCCCTGATCAGTAATTATGGTTATTTGTTAAGGAATCAACATAATTCAATTCATACATCCGTAAACTACTAGGTGTATACTATTATGTTCCCAAGCAACACATCCAAAGGGTGGTCCATCTGGATTATCAGAGAGCAGACCACCCGAAGTATGGGTTGGGGAATTAGTTATAAGGGTCAGGATAATTCAAAGAAACTTTCAGGCTAGGTTTACCTTCACTCTTTTGAAGGACCTTAAATCAATTTTTTAGTTTGAGTTAGATATCATATCTGTTATCTAAGGTTTTATCAGGACTTGACCAATAAGGACCTTACTGATTAGATTGACCTTATATATCTTCCTATATTTTCATTATTCTAACTTATTTTGGCATGGCGGGACATTACTGGGATACTTTACCCGCTCAGGGAGAGAACCTTACTTGAACTTGAGCTCACTGAGGCCCTTACTTATTTCCTTTCCCTTTTAAATAAAATTAGGTAAAATGTAATGAAAGGGATAACCCCTTCTTCATTGATCCTTGCCTCAGGGAAAAGGATATGCCTGAGATTCTTGAGTCATATCTATTACACCTCTATGGACATAACCAACCACTTTGGAAACACTTATTTTCCTGGCCTTCCTGCGAATGAATTTTCTTTATATCTATTTACTTACCTTATGTATGTGTAATATGCATTACCTAAGTGTAACGAGGAAATAATATTCTGAAACTTCAACAGATTTCTACCATTTTAGGAAAGTACTTTGTAATTATGCTTTACAAAACCAAAATGAAGAAAGCATAATTACATCTATAATGATCATGTAGTTCAACCTCTCCCTAATGGACACCATGGAAGAGAAGCAATGTGATTGATCGTCTTTCTTTTTACACGACTACTTGCTAGATATAAGGAAGTTACTACCCTTCATTACCTTAAGGAATTTATATATAGTCTGATTAGCACCATTCAGGTAGGACAAAACCTATGCTGTCGATTAGGAATCCGCCCTTCAGGACCACCTAACTGGATCTTTCATTGGGTTAGACCACTCTATATCTTGTTTTACTCAGAAACAGCAGGGTCATTTTAGTTAGGATCGGATTCTGGTCAAGGCTCGAAGCTTTTGACAAAGGTTTAGGACCCAAAATTCACGTCTTCACCTTTTCGAAGCCTTTAGGGGGAGGTCGGCGCTAGCTTAAAGGATTTACCTCCCAATGTATCCGCTCTGGAAACAAATGTATCCGCTCTGGAAACAAATGTACTTCATCACACGATTGTCTATCTTCGGTAAATGACAGCACGTTTTGATGATTTCGGTCAAAGAAATAATGTTGAGCCATACCAGAGTAAGAAGGCACGAGTCTATAGGGTAGGTGCTTCCTGGAAAAGGAACACTTATAGAAGTAGTTTGGTCACTAAAGCGAATGCTTGATGTACCCGAGATACACTTCTTCCAGCTTGGTAACTCTGGTTAGTAACTCCTTGATGTACCCGCTCTAAAGTGCTTTGGTATCAAGGTCCAAGGATTACTTTTTGAAGGATGTGATCCACCAGTATGGTATCTTGGATCAAGCTCAAAAGGATTTATTGAGCTCTAAACATAATATGAACTAGGCTAACACTGGTTAGGTACTTTTAAGCCGTGATAGATAGTCGTTTGTGTTAGAAATATTAATTACTTGCATATCCGTATCAGATCTCAGCCGACTCTGCCAGAGTCCGTATTAGTTCATTTTATGTCAGACAGTCCGACAAGAGTGAAGAGTCCACGACTCTACAATGTAAACCAGTCAAATTAATTTTCTGAAGCTAAGTTGTTCGGTAGATAGTTATTACAGTCTTTAATGGTAAGTCAGTAGATTCACGGAGAAGCAATTTCTGTTTGCTTATAAATTGAAGAAGAAGATTGTAAATTAAGTTAGACACAGAGACACAACAGAGAGAATTATGAGAGAAATCTAAGCATACAGTGAAGAGGATTGTGTCGAAGCTCTTTTGTGTTTTTGAAGATGTCGAGAGTCGAAGCTCTGTAAAAGGTTAAACATCTCTGTAAATTTCAAGTTTGCATTTACAGAAATATAGTTCTTTGTTATGTCCCGACAAGCTATATAAATCA
Organism: Pseudotsuga menziesii; assembly: GCA_001517045.1. NCBI lineage: Eukaryota > Viridiplantae > Streptophyta > Pinopsida > Pinales > Pinaceae > Pseudotsuga > Pseudotsuga menziesii. The sequence goes on along the minus strand of LPNX010208990.1, from coordinate 110,567 downwards.
AATAGTTTATGGTCGAATGCATGTTTATTTAGTCACAAATTATCCTCAAAGTTACTTGAGTAAATGTTGTTTCCATTTATGGTTTGAGTGAAAGATCAAAGAATCCATAAATTTCTCACCCAATAAAAGTTCTAGGTTTTACGGCACAGTGGTCGACACAATTCTTCCTAAATGTTTGGCTATATATTTTTATAATTCTATCAAATTGTTGATTGTGTCCATTTTTACTTCATATCAATCATGGGTGAAAAACATTTGTAATTTCTTAAGCCCTTTAGACTAATAAATATACTTTGTAAATTTCGACTAAAATAAACCAGTCGAGCGAGCCAGTCGAAGTAAAACTGCCGAGTCAAACCGACAAGTTGTTAAAATAAACTTGTCGAAGTTTTGAAACCAACAAGTTATCAAAGTAAACTTGTCGAAGTAAAACCTGCCAGTAAAACTGACAAGTAACAACTTGTTGAGGTAAAAGATTCGGGTCGAAAAGTTCGAACATATTGGTAGACTTGTCTAGTCGGAGTTAGAAAAGTTTCACCCAACAAGTAAAAAAGAAAAAGAGGTTGGCATGAAAATTTTATAACAAAGAAGTAACTCAAGTTTTCCTGCTAGGAATTTTCTAACTGCTATCAGATCAAGTTTTAGGAAATAAATCTTGTCTTAAAAGGGAAAGTAATTTTCTAAGGAAAATTAAAAAACAAAAATGGCTTCCACTTCTGGTTCAAATATGTCAAGTTTGCAAACTCCAATTTTTACAGGAAAGAACTATGAATATTGGTCTCTAACAATGAAGGCTTTGTTTAGAGGTCAAGATGTTTGGGATATCGTCCAGCATGCTTATGCAGAACCAATAGATCAGACATCATTTAATAATATCACATAAGTGGAGAAATATTTCCTGAGGGAACAGAGGAAGAAAGATGGAAAAACTTTGTTCTACATACATCAAGCCGTGCATGAAAGCATACTCCCAAGAGTAGTAGCAAAAATTACCACTAAGTGGGAATAGGACACATTGGGAACTACATATCAAGGCTTGGACAAGGTAAAGACTTCCAAGTTGCAGATTCTTAGAAGAGATTTTGAATCTCTCTCAATGAAAGATTCAGAGACGATAGACACATTTTACACAAGAGTTTTTGGTTTGATAAATCAACTTAAATATCATGGAGAAACCATAATAAACCAAAGGGGAATTGAAAAATTTCCTAGAAGTCTTCCCCTAAGATTTGAATCCTTGGTTGTGACCTTGGAAGAACACACAGATATGTTGGTGTTTACCATTAATGAGTTGCAAGCTTCACTCATCAATCATGAACACATATTCAGAAGAACAAAAACATCATTGGAAGGTGCATTCACAGCACAATCATCCATAATCCATGGAAGAGGTAGGGGGAGAAACAACTCTAGAGGCAGAGGAAGAATTTATTCTAGAGGAGGACGCGGGAAAAGTCCTGCAAATGTCGCAAGTAGAGGAGAGAATCAAAATACAAGTTGTCAGAGGTTTGATAAATAAAAAATTCAATGTCATTATTGTAATAAATTTGGTCATTATGCATATTAATGCAGGAATAAACAATATGACCAAGAAAGGAAAATCCCAAATCAATCGACCAACACCAACACTTTGACAAGTGCAATTTTAATGGCATATGCATCTCCAATTGAATGCAATGTTGTCCAAGAAAGTCCAAATGACATATGGTACTTAGATTCAGGCTGCAACAATCCTCTGACTAGTAATTTAATTTTTTTTCCAGTCTAGATAATTCAATTCAAACTGATGTTACACCTGGAAATAATGTCCAAGTCACTATTTTGGGAAAATGTATTGTTGGTTTTATAACCAAACAGGGGGAGAGTAAGTATATTCCTGATGTTTATAATGTTGGAGGTATGAAACATAATTTTTTGATCATTGGACAGCTGATAAAAAAGGCTATATAGTCCACATAAAAGATGATCACCGTGTGATTAAAGACATTTGTCCAAGAAACTAGCTGATAGAAAAAGTGCCAATGACAAGCAATCGCTTGTTTCCATTGAGGATAATTCTAGACATGAAAGGAAAGACAAATACAGGGGCTGCATTCAAGGAATAATGTAAAGAAGTAGTCAAGCACTTCGACAAGAAAGAAAATGGCAGCACTAATTCTCAGGTTGCATTTCAGACAAAAGTTCAAGATCAATCCTGGTTGTGGCATTTCAGATTTGGACATATGAATTTTGGTGGGATGAAGCTATTGCACACATAGAATATGGTGAATTTTTTTCCATTGATCGACATACCAGAAAGAATTTGTGAAGGCTGCATTTTTGGCAAGCAACATAGAGAGACTTTTCCAGTCATAAAATTATATAGAGCATGCACACCACTTGAAATTGTGCACTCTGATATTTGTGTTCCAAAGCAGACATCATCCATTGGTGGCTGCAATTATTTTCTTACTTTTATTGATGAATACTCAAGAAAAACATGGGTATATTTTCTGAAACATAAATCTGATGCATTTAGTTATTTTGAGCGGTTCAAGGAAATCGTGGAGAACCAACTGGACACTGCATCAAAATCTTAAAGATCGACAGAGGAGGTGAATATGTTTCAAATGAATTTCTAAATTTTTGCAAGACCCATGGCATACAAAAGAAATTCACTGCATGGTATACACCTTAGTAGAACAGTGTTGGCGAAAGAAAGAACATAACCATTATGGATATTGTGTGCAACATGATGGCCAAGCATTTGTCAAATTAATTTTGGTCTGAAGCAGTCACAACTGTTGTATATATCATGATCTGGTGTCCGACAAAGATTGTGAAGAACAAATTTCCTCAAGAAGCATGGAGAGGTATGAATCACAATGTTACTCATTTAAAATTTTTTTGTTGGGTTGCATATGCTCATGTTCTAGATGAGCTGCGAAAGAAGATAGACAACAAGGGACATAAATGTATTTTTGTTAGCTATTCCGAAGACACAAAAGCATACAAGTTGTATGATCATGTCGCAAGGAAAGTTATCATCATTCGAGATGTTCAATTTGTCGAGAATGAATCATGGGATGGAAATGTCGACATAAATGTTAAGATTGTGTCGAATGTCGACCATGATGACATGGTAGAGAAAGTAGTTCAAACACCACATGTATGTCAACCGGTCACAACATTGTCGACTCCCCTGACATCATGACATGGTTTAGCAAAAGGAACATAGACACAAGTTGCAGCTCAAGCTATGTCGACAAGTACACCAAGATGACAACAGACTCCATCAATAATTTTCTCAAGGTCGACATCGACATAACCAATAAAGACAAGAATTCTGCATGAAATATATGAAGCTGGTACACCAAATTCATTCTCTCTCTTTGCATTATTTTCTCGTATATATGATCCACTAACATTTGACGAAGCTGTCAAAGAATAAGTATGGGCACACTAGTGGAAAATGAGAGATTAGTGACAAAAAAAATGACCAAAATCCGCATATCAATGACCACTTTTGTTTTGGCGATCGCTGGTGGCTAATTTACGGTCTTTTATTACGCGACCAAAATTGGTCATTTTATTTTGGTCGTTTATAGCTTGTCAGTTGGTCATTGATTTGGTCATATACTTGGTCATTAATTTGGTCAATATTTGAATCAATGACCAAATTTATGACCACATTTATGACCAAATTAATGACCACATGACAAAAAAGAATATGACCACAGTTGATCACGTAATAAAAGACCATAAATTAGCCACCAAAACTGCTTTTTGGTCATTAATATGCAAATTTTGGTCCTTTTTTTGGTTATTTATATCTCATTGTTTGGTCAAGTATCTCTCAATTTTTGGTCATTTTATATGCGAATTTTGGTCATTAATCTCATTTATTGGTCACTAATTTAGTCGTCTTATGTGTGGTTATTATATTTTAGTAGTTTTAATGGTGGCCATTATTAATCAATATAATTTTTTAATATGATATTATGTTTAAATTAAAAAAAAAACATACATTAGTTATCATCATATAATACACATGTGAATTAAGCAATGTCATATTAATTAGTTAATTACAACACTTATAAATAATATAAAGTACAACCATATAAGTTTTAAATCACGCAAATTATATTATATGAAATGTCAAGTATTACAATAAATATGAGTTTTCTAAAAAACTATCTCCATATAAATTTACATGAAAATCATCTAATACATCGATGACTTTTCAAAATATTACAATGACTAAACCATCCCATTTGTACTTGGTTTCTAAGCCATACTTAGATCCCGTAGCATCTTCAATTAACCCATACTTAGCAGCTTGAAAGTCTCAACAGCAGACTCTTCATACTCAATGGCAAAGCCTCAGCAACAAGATCTTCATACTCAATGGCCCACTTAGTTAATTTCAATCCTGCAAAATCCAGTAAAAAAATCTCAGTAAAAAAACAATGAACTGTAAAATACAAAAACAATGAAGAAAATTATTTACAATGTTCAATATCTTAGCCTCCAATTGCTTTTCTTTTTTCTATACAAAACAATTGAATTGAGTGATTAGACATTTATTTCCAAGTTTCTATTCATACTGATGTACTTGGAAAGATTCTAATGTTTTACCTCAGGTTTAAAGACACTCCCTGTGGTATTCTAGGAGATACTCTCAATAAGAAGGAAACATACAATAGAAGGGAAACTTTCTGAACTGTCTGGTGGGTCCTTGAGCTTGCCAACAACCCATGCCCTAACAACTGTCATCTGGAAACCAAATATGACATGTTATGTAATAGGGTTAAGCTTCACATGCAATTAAAAAGAACATTGAATCATATAACAGTGAGGAAATGCCATGTTTTATCATAGCCCAACACACTTATAAGAAGAAATCATGCCCATAGATATAAACCAATGAGAAAGGCCAACCTGATTCAAGGTCAGTGCCCTTGTTTTGTCACTACAATTTTTTGTAGCAGAACCCATAGTCTCACATTCTGACAAACTTCGTACCCGGAATGGGGTGAATTTTTAGATGTTGAAATATCAATCACCCATCCATGCATAGTAATAAATTATTGTAAATCAGATACTAACCAAAGCCTTGTCTACCATCATCTTCTTCATTGAATAAGCTAAACTGTCAATAAAATGACAAGAAAACAGGTTAACAAGCGACACACCACTCTCAAATAAATCATAGACAGTCACTAGATATTAATCTGAATAAGCTAAATCTAGAAAAACTTCTGCAATTAATCGTATGTCAAGGTGGCTGCCAATGGAAGTCCTTCTGAAACTGCAACAACGACAATGGAAACCTACAAATAATACTTCCATTAGTATTTCTCTTATGTACATTTTCATATAATCATTGGACATGACACTACTCAACATTTTTGTAAACAATGACAACTGATTTTATACAAGCTATCCATTCAACCATAATACTAACAAGATACTGAAAGTAGGACATGGTGACCTACCACAATTGAGAAGATCTTAACAATTATGTTAACTGTGTCTCCAACCTTGGTCTTTCCTGCTTGAAACATGGGTTTCCCATTAGAGTCTTGTGTATTTCCTGTAAAAAATATCATAAAACATAACACAAGCTACAATCAATACAAAGTGGCAGTGCAAAACACAAATAATTTAGAGAAAACATCGAAAGGTAGTACAGTATCACTTACCTAATCAAGAGTATGCCAATCAAGCTATTGATCAAGTTGTTTGGCAGCAATGACGAGGGAATGAATGACAGAAATAAACTGAAACAAGAAGCCAATTTTTGTTATTCAAAAATGTAGAACTCAATCTAGAGTCTATATTGATTTATGTAAGTCTAAATAAAACCTTATACATAGAATGATCCAATGTGGCCTGCATCACTATTCAACTATTTATATGAATCCAACTATTTATATTCATTCATAAGAAGCATGTTGGGTATAAAAATATGAATCCAACTATTTATATTCATTCATAAGAGTTGTAGATTAAATTTAAATGTATTCAAGACATGGAAAATAATCCCTCTTAGATGTTTTTTTGCATGTAGTCACTGAGGATTTTGAACCAATCAAATTTCTTAGAAAAGAGTGAAACAAGTAACTACTCCAAAAGAAAAAATGAAATCACAAATTTAGATTGCACTATTTTGTAACATAGAAATAGATCATCCTAAAGAATGGCAACAAGATCAATGCCTAGGTGATATTTTCAAAAAACCAAGTAGGAAAAATAATAGATTTTAATGTTTGGATCAACATACCAAAGGAGAAAAGATGCCTCAAAGAATCAACATCATTTTCCTCTAGGGTGTAGGTTTGTAGAAGTAGAAGCAATATCCTCACAACACTACTACATTTCGACCAAAAATCCGACGGCCGTATTGTCGGATTTTTGACACTTCCCTGTCGCATGTACGACACTATGATTTTTTTCAAGCGTCGGTGGATTTTCGTCGGTTATCCGACATCTTTCCAATCCGTCAGTTAAGCGACAGCTCAGTTTACCGTTGGTTAAATCTAAATCGTCGGTTATTCGACATCTAATTCATATTAAACTTTAAACGTTAGCGTCGGTTAAGCGACGGAGTATGAAAACGGAACCGTCGGTTAAGCGACGGTATTGAAATTTAAAAAAAAAAAAAAACACCTACAGGCCGTCGCTTAACCGACGGCTATAAGTGTTTTAAAAAAAAAATACAAATGCCAATAAAGAACATTATACCATATTTCTTTGTAGGGATACACATCAGTTGGAGCCCAATGGTTAAACTCAATTGCTTTGAGTGCTATCCACTACAGTTTTGAGAGGGTGCAGCGATCTAACAGGGCACCTTTGGGTGTGGGGAAAAATATAGAAGGTTTGTACATTTCATGTGAGAAATATTCACCATATTTGATGAGAATATCAGACTTTATTTACTGCAAATCGAATCAGTCCTGTAGCAGACTGTCTCTATTGCTCAAAAGCACTTTCCAATAGCAGCATATTCAACGCACTTATGTCCTGTAGCGAGCAGCAGTAATTTGACTTCCTGTACAAGGCTAACTTGAAAGGGGTCATGAAGATTCCCTGAGGTCATAGCAGTCTATTAAAGTCTATATTTCTTGTTTGTGGAGCCAACCAGTCAAAAGGAATCCATTTCATCACTTCCCAGGCATGTTTTCAGTCATTGAATAAATAATCAGATCTGAAGTTTCTTTATTTAAATTTTGTAATGCATATGGTTTTCTCATCTAATGTTATCATTAAGATCTCAAGTTATAAATGGTAAAAATCATATATGGTTTCATAAGGATGCAATGTTAATCCCATAAATCAGATCCAAGGCTTAAAAGTTAAAACATCCACAGGACACCTACAGCAATGAGCATTCTAAGTGTTTGACAAAACTCCACAATCAGAATTATGCACAGCAAGCTACAGTAGTCTATGTTGAAGTATTTGTTAAAATGGTCTCAATCAGGAAGTTCTCATAGAGCATTACAATCATCCGGAATCAGACTTGAGCTTAAGGTAGTAAGGTAGTAGTGTCCACTAGTGTTTGACAAATCTTCAACTAAACTTAGATTGTTGGAAAAATTTGGGTCAATTTTAGCTTGGGACATCTCATTGCATTTTGGCCTTGGCTTCTAGTTCCATGTTTTCTTGACATGTTCTTGATGAGTGTCCAACCATGTATTCATATCTTCATTAGTCATGTTGATCTACATTTGTGGTCATTCATTGGACATTAATAAAATTATCTTATATCCGTACAGGTCTTGCATTTTTGCCCACACAATTATGGAATCAAAATATTCTATTATTCAATCTCAACAAAATTATGGCTGTCACAACATGTATAAGATTGAGAATAGTGATTTTCATCTGAGGCTTAAAATAGCTTCCTTACCAGCATTAGGAGTTACAGCAAGGAATTGCTCTACAACACCTTCATTTTGTGCTGTTGTCAAGCTGCATGGAAAAGATACCAAAGAATAGCTAGAGTTATCAACCAATTTAAGGACTGGGATATTCCATGACATGAATGCACAAAAATGCAATATGACATGTTTAAAGAAGAATACAAGGGTATGCATTATTACCTGCAAGTGCTGTAAACAAGGGTACAACCAATCTTCAACAATCTGAACCCGTTATTCAAAAGCTGCAGCTGCATTGAAGGATATGAAAACAACAGTAAACCATTGCACCTTAGATAACTGTATTCTCCTAGAAAAGATGGAGGGAAAGTTATTAAATCACACTCATTCAAACCATTTAAAATCTAGAGAAAGTATCAATTCAGCGAGTAGAATTTCATGGAATTATCAGCAGGCTTCATGCCACTAGTAGATCTAAGATTCACTGAGGCTTTGAGGTTAAAGACACAAGAAGCACACAATATAATAGCATTATTGGCAAAGACACAATCATGCCAAATATCACCCTGCATCAAACAAACACAAGTGTCAGCTCTTAGCTCAATCGCCTGTAACATGAAACAAAATTTTCAAGAATCCAATTCCATAGGCCAAATTTTGATATTAGCAGATTTAGATAACCCCGTCGTTAATTGCTTTTCTTATGTCATATTGAATTCCAAAGAGAAAAATATACAGGTATGCTACTCTCTAGCTTATGATGATATGTTCCAATAAGAAGCTGGTGAAGGTCAGACCATTTGATTTGGTTTTTCATTAGGAAAGGTGAAGCTCAAGAGTCAAACATAGCTCCATGTTTAATTAAGCACACATTTTCTCACCGAGGGTTTGGAGGTCTACACTAGCTGGCTTACAAAAACCTTCAATCATCACAGTTGTGGCTATTAAAATAGGTATAACGAAGTTCAATGAAAAGACTATGCGAAAACAAAATCAATGAGGCAATCCAAACGGTGTATATCAGGGTGCTAGGACTTAAAATATATTTCTTATAACCCATTTCATAGATGTTACAATGCACCCCTAAGACTATTGACTATTCCCTAACATTACAACCAAAACTCACCAGGTGACATCATATCACATTGCAACCAAAACTCACCAGGTGACATCATATCACATTGCCGAGCTAAAACCAACAGATCTTCCAAACTCTCTTTCCATTCATGATGAGCTTCTGACGTCTTCTCAAGTATTTCAACCAAGTCTCTTGCAAAAATTTCCAAATCATATTTTACTTCTTCTTTTGCTTTGTCAAACCTCGCTCGTATAGCTCCCAAAACTTCCTGAAACAATCAAAAGCATCAATTTCCCAGATGAATAAACAGTGCATAATCCAATCATGCTTAGCAAAAAGAATTGTAAATGTTGAAATTGCAACTCTTCCTATTTATTTTCCAAGCCATTTCCAAAACAAGAACAAAATAATACTGGAATAGTCTTATTCTTTATGCATTTCAAATATAAAAAGGATTGTTGACCTGTAGATTGTTAAATTTGCGTGGTTTCCAAGATGGAAAAGGTCGAACTCCTCTAGGATCTAATTCATGAGAGAAGCTTTTAATGTCATTGGTAAGTTTATTCTTCCAAGGACCTCTTGTAACCCGAAGCAAGGCTTGAAAACGGGGAGATTTTGTTTCTTTTGAAGCATCTGAAGTGCCACATGGAGCCTAGCCAAAACACACAATTCCGAATGCTAAAATCATGGCTCCATATTGAAAATATTCTCAAATAAGAATCATAATATAGAATTATATAATGACTTCTTGTAAACAAAAATTCAAAAGGGCCTTATGTTAAAATCCTATCAAATATTAGATAAGGTTGAAATCTTATTCACCAACCAAATCAGTACCTTAGTTTCCTGAATGTGTGTATCTGTGCTGCTGCTGCATCCTTGTGAACCCCATGAGGAAGCTTTTGTTTCTGCATAGTCATATTTGCCACATTTAACTGCTTTCAAAACTCTGGGCACACAATTTCAGTTATGACATAAACCAGAAAATTAATAAAACAGTCCATGAATTGCATCACCATCAAATCACAAAGAGCTTTCCCTAATAGGATTTATAATAAACAAAATTAACATCCGAATATCATACTTGAGAACAACAAAGGAAAGAATAGATTTAACAAATAACTTAAACATTGTTCATTGTAGAACCACGCTACAGCCATCAATTCAAGTGCTTCACAAAAACAAATGCACATTGCAGACACAATGGGGGACCAAAGCATATTTCTCTGTTAGCTTTGTGCTTAGAAGAGCTGCAAGAAGCAAGCAGAGAAAAAGCTGGCTTAAGATGAGGTGCAGGAAGATACTTGTGATATAAATCTATTGAGTTGAGCAATTTATTGAGGGTTTATAATTGCAAAATTGGCATGCAAGGTTGGGAAGGGAATGCATAGGTAATATGTCAACGGAAAATTGTGGACAAATGATATTCATGAGAATTGTGGACAAATGATATTCATGTGAATGTAATCCACAAACAACTTTGAAGATGCCCAACAGACAAGAAAAAAATGAGTGGCAGGTGGTAAATTAGACCTATGTATGAATATTAGTACTTTTAGAGATGTGACAAGTGTAACAAAAGTGTACAACAGAGACTGCTAAATGCATAAACAATCATTGGTATCCTCCCAAAAATGTGATTTAGCATAATTGACATCTACAAGAGACAAAAGATACAATAACGATCAGCCTTATTTAAAATGCACCCCATCGATTGCTTGCAAATGTTATGCTTCTTCAAATGATCAGCCTTCAAACTCAAATTTACACGCCTTCAACCAGTAATGAAATGGAAATGGCTTACCAAAGAGGCACATAACATCTTATTCTTACCTGGTATAGCCTTCGCACATATGTTTCAACAACACGCCTTTGAAGTGTATGATCACTGTGATCAAACAAAGCAACAAGTGCATCTTCAACAGCTAACGGTGCATTTACTAGATCCTCCATCCTCTCATCAATAACACTTTTTCTTCCAGGAGTATAAGTGTTCTCTCCTTCCTTGGTAAACATTTCCAGCTCTGAAAGACTCCGAGCAATGTTGGTACAAAGTTCGCTCAATTTGGTTTGCTCTAGTAATTGGCCTGCTTTCAGTGTCAACTGCATCAAGGTTGAAAATATGGTTAGTCTGTGCTTTATCCAGAGGGTAAAAAACACTTTCCTCCTATTAATTATAGAAAATAGTAAATACTGTTCATAAACTATATTTTTTAATTGTTGCAGTCTCACTTACAAGAAAGCAAAGAATGTTCACAAAAAAATTTGCATTAAAAATAAGTGCTTCTTTCCACTTGTTCCAAGTATATAGGATTTAGAAAATGAATAAAATATTAAGTACACTTTCAAGGGAGAGTATATAATGTGTTTCTTGAATAGAGTTGAATTTATTATGATCAAGAAATATTCAAATCAGATGAAAGGATGATACTAGTTTTGCTAAATAATGTTATTCTTCTCATCGGGCCACATTATTGCAAAAACCAAATATTTTTTAAAAGCTAGGCATAAAGAGAAAATGGATTTCACTGTGGGCACTGTGTTCAAAACAGAACGAGATGACAGAGCACTTCTCAGAAGTCATAGGAAACCCAAGGACATATCATTTACCACATAGATGATAGGAGCTTTGTTCAAATTGCTTCATAAGAGAAAGTGCAATGGAATGTATTTAACCCATTTGATCTGGAAATCCAACTTGTTTCCAATATTAATAACATCTCCAAATAAAAAGTAAATGGTTGAGCTTATAAGAATCATGTGTACTGTGAATTTTTCCAGAACCACCATTTTCCAGGCAGGAAAAGGCTGGCTACAAAGCCAGAAATAGCTCTTAGATTACTATGCTTTCATATTTTATTAAATATCTGGATCTGTGTCATTGGGACCATGAAGTTCCTTACATCAAAATTACCCAAATGATTCTTTTACATTTCTAGAATTGAAGTCACACTAAAGCAATTCGTGAACTGTTCAAATCATCTGTCTTTGCCAACTTGTATAATGATCCAAACTTATAAGTTATGTGGGAATTATCAGCTCCATAAATTATGTAAACTTCTTGTCTTTAGTCATTATAAGTCTGTTGGGCATTCCTTATTTTTGAACTACCTATGATAATTTTATATAATGCAAATATAAAGCTGGACCTGGTTTCTGACATCAAAATAAAGCATTAATGCCTGGTACTCTGTTAAAAGAAAAGTACTTACTGCTTCCTCACAACTCAGGAGAAGGCACACAATAGCTTTCCATTGACCAAAAGGTTCAAGTGATTGACCCATCTACATTTTAAAATGTTCAAATAAAAATTCCTTTCTGTATACAATTTTCTGCAGTTGAAAAAATTGTTTCAAATAAAAAGGAATTGGATAATGAATGATTCAACTGGGATGTGCATACCAAGAAAGCTATGAAGGCAAACTGAAGCTCTCCAAGTAGCAAATCTTCGTGTCCTCCATATTTCTGGTCCAAAATATTTTCCAGCATTTGTGTCTGAAAACCAAAGAAGAAATTAAAAACATGGATATCCAACTGAAAACACATAATGCTACAATTAGAAGTGCTACAATACTCACTACAAAGCAACAATCATCATGGTCATCACGGATTGTATCAAAACAAAAATAGAAACAAACACAGGCATGGAGGTAAGGTAATTCAAGATAAGGTCACATCCATAAACACCATTAGACAGAGTCTCCATTGTCCAGCAAAGATAGCATATATTTCAGGATTCTATGTACAGAATGACATTGGATGGATAGGTTGTATCTCCATGGGATCTCAATATCCCATCAATAGCAAACCATCATAGATAAATAGACTTTATTCGTGGCTGCTAATCACCAAAAGTGGTCTATGAGACTGAAAGATACAACAGAACGTTTACAGAGAGGCAACAAGATGGAAAAAGACTCAACATGAACTTCTACATGGATGAATCAGTGACTTGCTCAAGGACAGTTTGTATTCCAAGCTTTGGAATCCTTTACTTGAATCATGAGGTCCCTTGAATAGAAGGAAGAGCTCTGTTTATGAATTCCATGTGACCTCTAATCTTACATATCACTACAAGTAACGAATTATAGTTAGGATTGATCACCATGATCTATCGTATTCCGAATTATAATGTGTGAACAGTGAAACTATACACCATGTTGGTAATAGTACATTAAAAATTTATTTAATATATAGCACTTGGGAAATTTAACTGACATATATATATATATATATTCATAATTTCTCCCTCGTACAAATAAATTGTCTCTAACATGTACAGGAGATGGGGAAATTGAGGCTCAAACATGGATTGAGAAACCCTCTTGGCTTGTTAAGGCAGGTTGCATTTTCCGCAACCAAGTACATCGCAATCTGCTTTATCCTTGCAGTCTCTGTCCATGTTTGTAGCAAAATATCCTTTGAGTGGATATATTTGGCTTAAATTCCTAAATATGTCCTCAAAAAAAATCATAAAACCAGTAATATGATACTTACGGATAGAAACAAAGAAGCAAAGAGTATGGAGATTTAAGGAACTACCATTTTCCTCAAAAGTATTGGTAGGGGTCCATGGAGAATTTGATCTTCAGAAGGTTTATGGATCCTAGTCATAAGAAATAGGTAGATGTAGCCTCTTAGCACAGAAAAGTGGACAAGAAACCCTTGAAAAATAGTTGGAAGGTCAGTAGTCTGAAAGGTCTTCCTAGAAGGTTACACTATTATTGGAAAATATCCAGCATGGTTAATTGGAAATGGGCAGAGCAAGCAAGGATAAAATTAGATCCATGGGTAAAATGAATGAATGTCCCAAAGCTCTCAAGAAACCTGATAGACTACACCCCCTCCAAAAACATTCACTTCTTTGCAGTGTATATGATAGGGAAAGCAATGGTTGGTGGACACTTTAGGATGGAAAACGATGGATCAGATTGGACTACACATTGAAATGGCAAGAGAATGGGATTTGTATGTTAGATCTTTAAGGGCAGAGCAGGTTAAGGATAGGATCAGATCCATAGGTAAAAGGAATGGATGTCCCAAAGCTCTCAAGAAACCTGATAGACTACATTCACTTCTTGGCAGATGTATATGATAGGGAAAGCAATGGTTGGTGGACTTCAGGATGGAAAAAGACAGATCAAATTGGACTACAGATTGAGATGGAGAAAGAATGGAATTGTATGTCAGATCTTTAAGGGCCTCTATAAGAGGTAGGTAGCAGCAAGACATTTTAGTATGGGTTGCCAATAAAGGAAAAGAATACAAAGCAAAGCAAGGTTACAAGGCAGCACTACCAACCCAAGAAGAAGAGTGATGGAAAATGAAGTATCATTTGAAAGCCACAAGCTCCACTAAAATCTAAGTTTTTTCTATGATTAGTCTTTAACATATTAGCATGGGACAATCTCCAAAAAAGATCATGGCAGGCCTAGTTACTGTCACATTTTCTGCCTACCATTTCATAAAATAGATGTAGGCAGCAGCAAGGAATCTAACAGGAGAGAAAGGAAAAGGGGAGAGGGTACTCTGTGGAGGCAACATTGGAATTTGGAGGCATGGATAGAAGATTATAATGTCAAAAAAGAACACCACTCTCTCCCATATTTTGTGCTTTGGACTGCCTGGCTATCAAGAATAAAGCACTGTCCTAAAGGGAAAGAAGTGATTCCTCTTTGGACCTTCTGCAAACTGAAAGAAGCATCAGTAAGGTAAAGAATAAAGAAAATAAAAGGCAATCACCAGTTCCAGAAAACATTTCCAACAATCCACATGGATTTTTTGATGGGGCAGCAGTCAAAGAATCAAACAAGTGTGGTACCAGTGGAATCATGCATGTCTCCGAATAATAAAATTCACCTCCATGAACAAACAACTTTGCAACATATAATCAAATGGGTCTATGCTCATTTTCACTAACATATAATCTTTGCAACGCTCTCTTTGACACTGCAGAACAACAAATTGTATTTATATCATACAAATGAAAACACTCAGCTAATTTTACAGCAAGCACTAGTGTGCCATCCACTACTTCTCAAGGGATTGGTGCTTCTAGGTCTGTCCTTCAAAATGGTGAGTATGGGTCAACCAGGAACATCCCTTTAAATCGATAGTAGATCCATCCATTTTGAAAACAGGTTCATAATCATTGTCAAAAGCTGCCACATTTGGAAATGTTAATGATGAGAAGTGAATTAAAAGTAACTGGGGTATTAGTTATGTGGTAGGATGTTTAACTACAATGCTAACGTCAAAGGACAGATGCAGTTTTGAATTGAGAGGATTCTCTCTTGCAAGTTGCAACAAATACCTCTAGCCAGGCTACTAGTGTTTTATTTCTGCCAGATAGTGTCCTGTTAGAGTCCTCAGAATGCTGTTATCCTTTTAGTAAAATTCTTCAAGAGTTTCTCCATTGATTTCAAACTGAGGGCAATGTGTTAAGAGACAGAATGTTATTGCGGGGGAAAACTATAAAAGGTCTTATTCTCTAATTCATACTAATTTTCCTATTTAAGCTACAACTTAGTAGCTGATTGCTTGTACTGTGCCATGCAAATTTTTAACAAATTCTCCAAATGAATGCAACAATGGAGTTGATGCCTGGTTTGTTTACAGATCTGTGGTGATGATATATTTAAGCTCTGCCTTTGTCTAGTGGCCTGCTAATTAGTTGCGGAACAGTGGATTTGACTTGTCCAGCCTGTGACCATAAACATTCGTCACACATACTTTGTTTAGGGCATTCTGCCAGTTATAAAAGATGTGTTTTTGCATGCATTGTAAAATGATCTAAATTCGAGAACTAAACAGAATGATCATGAGATATTTTCTCTTCCCTTCCAGCAGGTAGTATTCAAAGATCAAAATATTATGAGTGGCTGCAGTGTTACCCATCCAACTAGGCATGCAAACAGAGGTTCGGTTATAATACTGATAAATGTGGAAAGCAGGCTCATCTGAGGCATCAGGCTCGACTGTTAGGAATGTAAATTCGGGCTCTGCAAATAGATATCGATGATAAACAAGAATGTAAATTCAAAAATTAAAAGACAACCTATATAGGATCCCCCGATATACTTAGTTGAGTGATCTCCTTGGGGAGGAGTAGCTTGGGGGCCTATGTGTATGTTGGCAAAAGAGTTTTCACCGGAGGTGCAATATTTGTGATGCCCATCCTTTATCTAGTTTTGCTGCAGCACAAAGCCATTTTGCCTCTTCCAACACCGAATCCTTCCTGTTGAGTTGCAAGAAACACTTAGAATGGTGGTGTAGCTATCGTAGAAAAGAGGAAACGGTTATGAAATGCCTTGGAAATGTCCTTGGCTGTATCGTATGATGTTTCCAAATCTGAAAACATCAAATGATATGAACAAGGATGTTTCCAAGGCGTTTGGCCATTTTCAGTGACGTTTCGGGCATGTTTTTGGAAGTTTCTGGGTCACCCAAGTGCTTGTGAGGGATTTGTGACATGTAGGAAAATATCACCTTGTTTGTCTTGATGTCCCTTTAAGACAAAATAGAGATAGGGCATTGACCATTAATTGTTTCAGGATGTTTGTGAGTGATTCCAACCTCATCAGACTTCATATGGAGAAAGTAGAATTTCATATCCCTTTCAGAATTTAGTAGCCTTTTTGCAGGATTTCAGGGTCGGTAGGATTGTAGCATTTCCACTGGATTCTATCATATATTAAGGTACGAATAGGAATTATTCAAGACCACCAAGCGATAGGATTTCACATCAAGTAAGCATCTATTAGAGTTAATATAGACATAGGTTTCCATCTATATTAACAACGCAACAATTTTAGAAGAAAATGATTAAGTATCTAGAAAGGAAACACTTTTAGACAGGAATTATTCTTTGTAATTTACATAATCGAGGAAAAATACCAGGCTTCCATCTTCTGCTAGTGAGAAACCTATTAGCATTGGATATTTGTCAAAGCTTTCGTCTACATGGAACTCGGATGGGATGAAAAATGGAAGTATAGCCACACAATGTGCTGCAAGGTGTTGTACCTATGAGTAATGTCTGTATGTTGGATCATACTGATAACGGGCATAAGACTTCTATACATTTGAGTATTGTTGTTGCCAAAGAAGGGCCCAAAATTTTTAAACATTTGGGAAACAAGGATATGATGAGTCATGAGCATGGAAAAATACATTCTCATGCTAAGGAAATGCTAGATAAACACTTGGTAAATAGGGATATGATGAATCATGAGCATGGTAAGGGATATTCTCCTGCTAAGGAAATGCCAGATGGTAAAAAAATAAAAATCAAGGTGTTGCTAATGTGTATCAAGTCGATGAAGCCCCCTTGGCCATTCATACTAATATGATTATCCATGTGTTATATTTGGGGAATAATGATACTAACCTTTCATCCTCAGGAAATGTCTCTGTAATAGCTCAAAATCCTGGAAATGGAAATTCCTTACTCTCTAAAGACAATGCAATTCTGGGAGTCTCGTCAAAGATAACTGAACTTGGTAGTCTATCTAATATGACATAGGAGTGTAGTTATTTGTTGTAAAAGAAGGATTCAAATATTCTTTTACATAGTAAAAAGGTGAAACTTTGGAAGCAATACATGAGGCTTTTCAAAATCATACCATTGGCATGGGGGCACTTGCTACTTCTGTTATTACCTCCCTTCCTGTCTACCAGGCGTCTATCCTACTATCCCCGAAAGGAATTGTGAAAGACCATGATAGCCTCTTGAGAAAATTCCTCTGGGAAAGGGGAAGAAATGAAGGGAGAAAAATGCACTTAATCAGCTGGGATAAGGTCAAAGCCCGTAAGAGGGAAGGCGGGTTGCAAATCAGAGATGTGGCCACTCAGAATATGGCCATGGGAGGCAAGATCCTTTGGAAAATGATAAGCGACAAAACCACTTGTAGCTCCAAAGACCTCAGGACTAAATACTTCTGTGGTCACAAAGAAAGGTGCCTTGATCGTCCTCCCTAGACTAAAAAAGGCTCCCCCATTCTCTCTCTCTGCCTAAAATCCCTTGATCTGATTACCTCCAAACTCACTTGGATCCCAAGGAATGGAAACAAAATCAAGTTCTGGGAGGACTCTATTTTAGGGTAGGTCCCCTTAAAGCTCTTGGAGGGGATGGATAACATCAAAAATTGGCTCCACTCTAAAAGCAAAGTCACCCTTTGGGACCTTTCTGTTTGGAATCAGGATGACTCTTGGCATAAGTGGGACCTGGGGGACTTCCCGCAGAATTTAGAAATTGAAGCCCATTCCCTATTGGATGCTCTTCAAGGGTTTACCCCCTCCTCGGCCAAGAAGAAGGACAAAAGAGGCTGGGGTTCTTTGTTTGGCATTTACTTAGCTGCTGCTGGTTATGCATCCCTGTTGGCTATCCCTTGGGCTACCCCTGACCCCACTGTGTGGAGAAATCTCTGGCTTCATCCCTCCCTCCCCAAAATTGATCTCTTTTGTTGGTCCCTTTTGCACGATAGTATCCTTTCCTGAGACAACCTTATAAAAAGAGGTTGGGAAGGGCCCTCACGATGCCCTCTCTGTGCCTGCCATGAGGAAACCTCTGTTCACATTTTTCTTCTGTGCCCCTTTTCTTTGGATCTTTGGAATATAATTCTTGGTCAGCTGAATTTTTCCCTCCCTCCTTCTGTTACTTATTTGTTTTCCTCCTGGCCCGAGATAGCCCCCTTCTCCTTCTCCAAGTTGAAGTTGCTAAAGCAGTGCTAGATGTGGGTGCCAAAAATCCTCTGCTGGAAACTGTGGTTGGAACGTAATAACAGGATCTTCAGGGATATTGCGGGGACGCCGCCCCAAGTTGCACTCAAAGTGAAAGCGCTTCTGGAAGATCTGGTAGCTTCAAATTCTAATATCACCAATGAGGTAACCCCTGACAAAGATGAGTACAGCTGGTTCCATGATCTAGACTCCTCCCTTCTTTCCAGAACCAAGAAAACCTCCAAGCACTACTCCCCTTGGGAAATAAGGTTGGAGGAGAAAGAGTTCATAAAGTGGAGATATTCTCTAGAGAAGCATATCCTGCATGTGGATGGGGCCTGGAAAGGGAATCTCGGGCCTGCGGGAAGTGGAGGGGTCTTGCTCGACAATTCAGGGAAAATTGTTCTCAACTTTTCCTGGGGGCTAGGTCAGAACACCAATAACATAGCCAAAATTCTAGCCATCTGGCAAGGGTTGGCTCAGGCCAGAAGATTATCCATCAAGAAATTGGGTGTCATAGGGGATTCTAGAATCATTATCCAAGCTCTCAATCTGAAAAAGGCCCCTAAAAACATGGGCCTGGCTCACTACTATCGGAAGGCTATATCCCAGCTGAAAGAATTTGAAGAAATTAAGTGCTACCACGTCCTTAGGAACCTCAACCAAATGGCAGATCACGAAGCCAATATAGGTGCCTCCCTGAGCAAGGGAGTTATCCTCGTCAATGGGACCGAGAATCATGAGCCAATCCCTTAGCGATCGTGGAGAGCGGGACGACAGGAAATCTCCTGTCAGAAAAGGGAGCAGCCCGAATATAGACAGGGAGGAATCCAAAGTGAAGGCGTGTAGGAATGAGGCATTCAAGGAAAGACAAGTACAGGGACATGACAGAATTTGGATAGAGCCTTCAGGATAGTCACATGGTTCTTGCTTACCCAGTACCGGCTCTGCTAACATGGGGAACAGCCCCCAATCATCGTCCTCCAGGGAGACAAGTACCCAGTGCAGGAAATCTAATGAAATCGGTGAGAATCTAAACAACAGATGGAGGAGAAGGCAAGCTCGAGCCTATTTCAAGAAGCCCTATCCCGCATTGTGCTTCTCACAGAGGTCTATCCTTGCGCAGGGTTCTAGTCTGATCGAAGGCCGAGCCGTTCAAGATGGATGGCTTGTCCTCCATGCAACTCGAGACAAGACTTAGTCAGATCCAACATGACCTGGACGAGGTGAAGGACGCATTAAACCGACTGGAGGTCAAGCAGACAAGGATGCAAAAAACGGGAACAAGCCGCTGGGAATCCAAGACCCAGGAGGTCAAAGAAATTCGTGAGGAAATATTCGAGGATAACATGACAAACATGAAGGACATTGCCAACATCTTAGGAGGAATAGGGAATCGGATGGCAGAATTAGAGAAGAAGGTAGAGGAACTGCTCAAGGAACATGGCAAGACACCGAAGATAGAACGCTGAGGTAGGCCCATAGCCAAACGCAGTCAAATTCTCTCCTTTCGGCTCAGTTTTTTCCCATGCAAGACTGGGTCTCTATATTTTCTATGCGTTATTATAGATTTTCCTGTTTCTGTTTATCAAAGTCCAAAATTTTTGTAAAGGGATCTGTTAGTATGACTATGCCCCTGTATCACTGGACAAAATGTATCTGCTGGATCAGAACTACAATTTGTAAGGCTGCTGGCAGCCGTTTAGCCAGAAGTTAATATAAAAACCCCATAACCGTTTTAGTAAAAAAAAAAATACAAAGCAGCAGTGCAAAACACAAATAATTTAGAGAAAACAGCTTCCACTGTAAGTCCAAACTTGCCAATAAAAGTTGCAACGCCATTAAGGTGGACCTATTATAAACAAGGACTCTCTGTGAGTGTGAAATTTGTGATAATACCACTCATGGAAAAGAATAAAAGTAAAATTAAACAAGTTAGGGCAGACACACCTGTAGGGGAGTTTCTTCCCCATTATCCTCTGATATGATAGCCATCACTAAACCCCATTCAGTATTTAATCCCACACCGGTTACCTCATATAAGGAAACATAAGTAATTTACTTGTCAATTCCAAAAATAGAAAAAATCCTGATAACTGACTGGTACCCACTTCCCACTTTATCAATCAGCTTGTTTAAACCAAGTGCAAGTCCCCAAACATGCTATGATGTTTCATGGATATCTATGAAGACGGAGAAAATAATTTGCTCACCAAATGCAATCACATGGATTTTCAATACCATCCAAAATATTTACAGCTGCATCCCACAATGAGACTGGCCATATCTCAACAATGGCAGTGGTTGAGATGAAACACATTGTCATTTGTCACTGATGAGTGTGCAGCCACATAGGACATGGCATGCACTGTTATATATATTGATTAACAAATGTCTAGTCAATTAATTGCAACCTGATAGCATCCCTATAAACATTCAGAATCCAACAAAGTTGTCGTTGGCTAATAATTATTATACTCACAGTTCCTTGTCTTTTTTGGTAAACCTAAAAGATACTCACCATCCATATATAGATACATATGCCCATGTGACTTCACAAAGGAACAAGACTTCAACTTTTTCATCAAGGATCAGTTATATGGGAAGATGCAAATGTTCTAGGAGTATAATGACAGGAATGTAATGCAAAAGGTATAGCATAAAACTGAACATTCAATCTAACAAATCCATCATTAGTATAGGATATCATATCATTCAAATTTTTCATTAAGGATTGGTTATATGGGAAGATGCAAATGTTGGAGTACAATGACAAGATTGTAATGGAAAGGTATAGCAGAAAACTGAACAGTCAATCTAACAAAGCCATCATTAGGTTAGGATGTCATATATCATTTGAAGAAACAAGGGAAAATAAGCCTTTTAAGTCAGCCTAAAGAAGTTATTAGGATTGTCTTGATAGATATCTACACACCAAGAGTGCTAAGATCTCGCCACATAATTGAATTCCATCCCATTAATTTCCGAGGATTAAAATATCAAGAACTCTAGCTCTACAAGAAAATGGACATCGGTAAAGCCACAGGATAACATGAAGCAACCCCTAAAGCCTACAACATGTAGGTTATCTTGATGCCAATCTTGATTTAATATCAATTTATATTTTTGAGAACTGAGAAAGGAATCGAACCATCAAAACAAGTCATTAAGCAGTAAACCAACATTGTTATTTATTAGTGCATTGAGAGATATTAAACTACCTCATCGTCCTATAGTACAACATTTCCTCTTCAACCTGAAAAGAAAAATAGAGTTCGATATATATTTTTGAGAGACACTATTGCACCAGGATATGTGACATGTGTTTATGGAAAAGCATATACATAATTTACAGATGTAAGTTTCGGATATAAATGCTACATCCTCCTTTGCTATGTGATGCATTGTCCCCTAGTGAACTAGCTTCACCAGGTTTGCAAAATGCCTCCATTATTCCATTAATTTTGACAAGTACTGCTTTTCCACATATTAGAAACACTGCCCCGAGGAAAAGGGATTTTATTAAACAATAAT
>LPNX010208990.1:66832-86706 GCA_001517045.1 Pseudotsuga menziesii | reverse complement strand
TATTCAGAAATGCTATCAAGAGATGCATATTCATAAGTTTAACTAATTATGTGGATTCATCTTTAAATAATGCTCACAAGAAGATTTTTATGATCATAATTAGTATTATAATAAATAATATATAAGTTAATTTTTTTTGCATATATATTAATAGTATATAGTAAAAAATACTTAGTAACATTTTTTTTAAATTTATAATGCAAATAGTTTAATAATTAATATTATTTATATATAAAATATTTAAAAACAAAAGTATAGAGGTATATTTGTATAATTATTTTCAAATATATAAGCTATAGTTCATCGCTAGGACATTGTCATAGCTAATTTGGTGTCAATAGTGGAGTTGTGACACATGAGGTGGTCTACAATTTACTAAGTTCTAGGGGGTCTTTATATCAATTTGCAGTATTAGAATTAGTAAAATGTAAAATTTCATTGTCAAAATTGTCATTTTCCATTGCCAAAGTGATCCACAACTAAAAACGACCAAATAAATGACCAATTTTTATGTGGTCATTTTTACTCTAGATATCTCGTGACCAGATTTGGTCGTTTATCTTGGTCTTTTTTAGTTTAGTTTTATCCGGTGACCAAAAGTGGTCATTTACCTTGGTCTTTTTTAGTTATCCCACTTAAGTTTATCAATTTTGGTCATTTATCTCTTGAAAAAATTTGTGGTGACCAAATTTTTTGGTCTCTTGGTCACTAATCTCTCATTTTGCACTAGTGGCACAAGCCATGGATGAAGAAATAGAATTCATTGAGAAGAATCAAACNAGTTTGACATTATGATATTAAATATAATTGAGTGAATATATAATTTAAAATTAAAAAAACATGAAAATGACAATATATTATTTTATAAAAAAATGTGAAAAGACATTTCTATGAATTATGAGTACTTTACTTGAAAATGACAATAATATTATTATATGAGAAAGTGAATTGTGAGTACTTTACTTGAAAATAACAATAATATTATTTTATAAGAAAGTGTGAAATGACTTTTATTATGAGTACTTCACTTTATGACTTAAAAGTACTTGTACCACTACCTTGGTTAACTATGGGTTTTCATCCACCATAGAAAATGTGACAAATAAGCATTCTTAACTCATGCAATGCCACCTCAACCATGGGGGATGATGTCATCTACTAGAATGTAATTGGTTGATTTTTATAGTACATTTTGGTCCTTTTGAGGCCCATTTTTGACCTCAAATTCTCTCTAATGGGAGCTGGTAGATGTACCAAAAGATAAAGATGTAATCAATGTCAAATGGGTTTACAAAACCAAGCAAGATGTTGATGGGAATGTGCATAAGCACAAAGAAATAATGGCAGCAAGAGGGTTCACACATCAACCTGACATAGAATTCAATGAAACGTTTGCACCTGTCACATGCATGGATACAGTCAGAACAATCTTCTCCATTGTTGCACAAAACAAATGGAATGTTTATCAAATGGATGTTAAGTCAGCATTTTTGAATGGTTGTTTAGAAGAGGAAGTATATGTGGAACAACCACAAGGATATGAAGTTCCAAGTCAATAGAATAAATTGTATAGATTGAAAAAATCACTCTATGGTTGGAAGCAATCTCCTAGAGCTTGGTACAGTCGGATTGATTCCTATATCACAAAAAATGGATTTCACGGAAGTGAAAGTGAACCAAATTTGTACACAAAAGTTGATGAGAAAGGTAAGATGTTAATTGTCTGCCTGTAGGTAGATGATTTAATATTTACTGGTGACATTGGCATAAAAGAATTTAAAGAATTCATGGAAAGTGAATTTGAAATGACTGATTTGGGGCTTATGAAGTTTTTTATGGGCATTGAAGTTCAACATTATGAAAGTGGTATATTTATATTACAGTCTAATATGCAAGTGAAGTTTTAAATATATTTAATATGTCTAATTGCAAGATAGGCCCAACACCAGTAATAACATGTTAAAAATTGAGCAAGGATGATGAATGATCAACTATAGATGCTATGTTGTTTAAAACGATGGTTGGAAGCCTTATGTATTTAACAACAACAATAACAGACATCATTTATGGAGTAAGTCTGATCTCAAGATTCATGGATTCACCAAAAGACTCTCATTGGAAAGCAGGTAAAATAATTCTGAGGTATGTAAGTGGCACAAAAGACCTTCGCATTATGTATTCAACCTTAGAATATTTTAAACTCATTGGATACACTGACAATGACAATGGAGGAAACACAGATGACAGGAAGAGCACATCTGGGTACGCATTTGATTTTGGTACAGGTGTTGTTTCATGGGATTCAAAGAAACAACCCATAGTAACTCTGTCTTCAACAAAAGCATAATATGTTGCAACTACAAGTGCTGCAAGTCAAGCTGTCTCGATGGGGAGAGTGTTAAAAGAATTGTCACAGAACCAACAAGAACCAACAACAATTTTCTGTGACAACAATTCAGCCATTGCATTATCCGAGAATCACGTGTTCTGCAAGAAAACAAAGCACATCGACACAAGGTATCATTTCATAACAGAATTGGTGAAAAACAAAGAAATTTGTTTAGAATTCTGTAGGTCTGAAGATCAACTTGCAGACATATTTACAAAACCTTAGCAAGGGATACATTTCAGTATCTACGTATTTATCTTGGAATGACAAGTTCTACACCGTGAACTCTGTCATGCACAGAGCATGTTTAAGCTTTGAAACATTTCGTAAAATTTTGTCTTAAAAAATCCCCATCTGCTCATATTTTAGGGGGAGTGTTGGAAATATTAATTACTCACAGATCCGTATCAGATCTCATCCGACTCTGCCAAATTCCGTATCAGTTCAGTCTCTATCAGACAAACTGACAAGAGTGAAGAGTCAACGATTTTGCAATGTAAACCAATCGAATTAATTATTGAAGCTAAGTTGTTAGGTAGATAGTTATTATACTATTTAATGGTAAGTCAATAGACTCACGGAGAAGCAATTTTAGTTTGCCTATAAATAGAAGAAAAAGATTGTAAATTAAGTTAGACATAGAGACACAATAGAGAGAATTCAGAGAGAAATATGAGTAGAGAGTGAAGAGGATTGTGTCTAAGCTCAAGCTTCTATGTGTTTGAAGATGTTAAGAGCTGAAAATTTGTAAAAGGTTAAACATCTCTGTAAATTTCAAGTTTGTATTTACGGCAATATAGTTCTTTGTTATGTCTTGACAAGTTATATAAATCAAATATTTTATGGTCAAATCCATGTTTATTTAGCTGCACATTCTCTCCATAGTTACTTGATTATATGTTGTTTACATTTACGGTTTGAGTGAAATATCAAAGAATCCATAAATTTCCCACCCTAAAAAAGTTTCAGGTTTTATGGCAGAGTGGTCGACACAAGTCTTCCTAAATGTTTGGTTATATGTTTTTATATTTCTGTCAAATTGTTGATTGTGTCAGTTTTTACTTCATATTACTCGTGGGTGAAAACATTTGTAATTTCTTAAGTCCTTTAGACTAAGAAATATCCTTTGTAACTTTCAACTAAAAACAAACCAGTCGAGCAAGTGAGTCAAAGTAAAACTTTCGAGTTAAAATGACAAGTTGTTGAAGTTGTGAAACCGACAAGTTGTCAAAGTAAACTTGTTGAAGTAAAACTTGTCAGTAAAACCGACAAGTAAGAACTTGTCGAGGTAAAATATTTGTGTCGAAAAGTCTGACCATATTGGTAGAATTTTCTAATCGAAGTTAGACAAGTTTCACCCAACAAGTAAAAAATAAAAAGAGGTCGGCGTGAAAATTTTATAACTGAGCAGTAACTCAAGTTTTCCAGATCAGTTTTTGCTAACTGGTATCAGAGAAAGGTTTAGGAAAGTAATTTTCTAAATAAAATTAAAAATTAAAAATTGCTTCCACTTCTGGTTCAAACATGTCGAGTTTGCAACTCCAACTTTTACACGAAATAATTATGAATATTGGTCTTTAACAATGAAGAATTTGTTTAGAGGTCAAGATGTTTGGGATATTGTATGTAGAACCAACAGATAAGATAACATATAATAATCTCACACAAGTTGAGAAAGATGTCCTGAGGGAACAGAGGAAGAAAGATGGAAAAGCCATGTTCTACATACATGAAGCCATGCATGAAAGCATACTCCCAAGAGTAGCAACTACAATTAATACTAAGTAGGCATGAGACACATTGGGAACTGGATATAAGGGCTTCAAAAAGGTAAATACTTCCAAGTTGCAGATTCCTAGAAGAGATTTTGAATCTATGTCAATTAAACTTTCAAAGATGGTAGCACATTCTACACCAGAGTTGTTGGTTTGATAATCAACTTAAATTTCATGGAGAAACCATAACAGATAAAAGGGTGGTTGAAAAACTTCTTAGAATTATTCCCCCAAGATTTGAATCCTTGGTTGTTACCTTGGAATAACAAAGAGACATGTCGGTGTTTACCATTGATGAGTTGCAAGCTTCACTCATAAATCATGAACACAAAATTAGCAGAACAAATACATCATTGGAATATGCATTCGAAGCACAGTCATCCATAAGTCATGGAAGAGGGAGGGAGTGAAACAACTTCAGAGGCATAGGAAGAAGTTATTCTAGATGAGGATGCGGCAGAAGTCCTGCAAATGTCGCTGAAAGAGGAGAGAATCTGAATCCAAGTCAACCAAGTGGTCAGAGGTTTGATAGATTAAAATTTCAATGTCATTATTTTAAGAAATTTGTTCATTATGCTTATGAATGCAGGAAGAAACAATATGACCAAGCAAGGCAAAGCCCAAATCAGTTGACAAACACCAGCACTTCGACAAGTGCAATGTTAATGGCATATGCATCTCCAATTGAATGCAATGTTGTCCAAGAAATTCCACGTGACACATGGTACTTACATCCAAGCTGTAACAATCATATGACCAGTAATTTAAATTTGTTTTCCAGTGTAGATAATTCAGTTCAAACTGATGTTACACTTTGAAATAATGTCCAAGTCACTATTTTGGGAAAAGGTACTGTCGGTATTCTAACCAATCAGGGGGAGAGTAAGTATATTCCTGATGTTTATCATGTTGAAGGTCTGAAACATAATTTGTTGAGAATTGGATAACTAATACAAAAAGGGTACAGATTCTATATAGAAAATGATCACTGTTTGATTAAAGACATTCATCCAAGCAATCAACTAATAGAAAAAGTGCCAATGACAAGTAATCGCTTCTTTCCATTGAGAATAATTACACACATGAAAGGAAAGACAAATATAGGGGTTGCATTCAAGGAAGAAATTAAAGAAGTAGTCGAGCACTTCAATAAGAAAGAAAATGGAAGCACCGATTTTTAGGTTGCATTTCAGACAGAATTTCAGGATGAATCCTAGTTGTGGCATTTCATATTTGGACATCTAAATTTTGGTGGGTTGAAGCTACTGCACACAAAGAATATGGTGAAAGGATTTCCATTGATCGACAGACCAGAAAGAGTTTGTGAAGGATTCATTTTTTGAAAGCAAAATAGAGAGACTTTTCCAGTTGAAAAGTCATATAGAGCACGCACACCACTTGAAATTGTGCACTCTGATATTTGTGGTCCAATGCAGACATCATCCATTGGTGGTTTCAATTATTTTCTTAATTTTATTGATGACTACTCAAGAAAAACATGGGTATATTATCTGAAACATAAATCTGATGCATTTAGTTATTTTCAGTAGTTTAAGGCACCCGTGGAGAACCAGAGTGGACACCGCATCAAAATCTTAAGGATCAACAGAGGAGGTGAATATGTTTCGAATGAATTTCTAAATTTTTGCAAGACCCATGGCATACAAAAGAAGTTCATTGCACGATATACACCTTAGCAGAATGGTGTTGCCGAAAGAAAGAACATAACCATTATGGATATGGCATGCAACATGATGGCAATCAAGTATTTGTCAAATGACTTTTGGGTTGAAGTAGTCGCAACCGCTGTATATATCATGAACCGGTGTCCGACAAAGAGTGTGAAGAACAAAGTTCCTCAAGAAGCATGGACAGGTATGAATCATAGTGTTACTCATTTAAATTTTTTTGGTTGTGTTGCATATGCTCATGTTCCAGATGAGATGAGAAAAAAGCTAGACAACAAGGGACAGAACTATATTTTGTTGTTTATTCTGAAGACACAAAAGCATGTAAGTTGTATGATCCTGTCGCAAGGAAAGTGATCATCAATCGAGATGTTCAATTTGTCAAGAATTAGTCATGGGATTTAACTATTGACACAAATGTCAAGATTGTGTCGAATTTCGACCATGATGACATGGCAGAGGAAGTGGTTCAAACAACACATGTATGTCAATTGGTTGCAACACCATTGACTCCCATGAAACCATGACATGGTTTAGCACAAGGAACATCGACACAAGTTACAACTCAAGCTACGTTGACAAGTATACCAAGACAACAACACACTCCATCAAGCATTTCGTCAAGATCGACATCGATAGAACCAGTAAAGACAAGAAGTCTGCGTAAAATATATGAAGTTGGTACACCAAATTCATTCTTTCTCTTTGCATTCTTTTCTCCTATATATGGTCCACTAACATTTGAAGAAGTTGTCAAAGAAGAAGTATGGGCACAATCCATTGATGAATAAATAGAATGCATTGAGAAGAATCAAACATGGGAGCTGGTAGATGTACCAAAATATAAAGATGTAATCAACGTCAAATGGGTTTACCTAACCAAAAAATATGTTGATGGGAATCTGTAGAAGCACAAAGCAAGAATGGTAGAAAGAAGGTTCACATAGAAACCCAACATATATTTCAATGAAGCATTTTCACCTGTCACATGCATGGATACAGTTAGAACAATCTTGGCCATTGTTGCACAAAACAAATGGCCTGTTTATCAAATGGGTGTTAAGTCAGAATTCTTGAATGGCTATCTAGAAGAGGAAGTATATTTGGAACATCCAAAAGGATATGAAGTTCCAGTTCAAGATCATAAAGTCTACATATTGAAAAAGTCACTCAATGGTTTGGAGCAAGCTCCTAGAGCTTGGTACAGTCGGATTGATTCGTATCTCACCCAAAATGGATTTCACAGAAGTTAAAGTGAACCGACTGAGTACACAAAATTTGATGAGAAAGGTAATATGTTAATTTTATGCATGTATGTAGATGATTTAATATTTACTAGTGAATTTGGCATGGAATAATTTAAAGCAGTCATGGAAAGTGAATTTGAAATGACTGATTTGGGGCTTATGAAGTTTTTTTCTAGTCATTAAATTTCAGCAGTCTAAAAGTGGTATATTTATATTAAAGTCTAAATATGCAAGTGAAGTTTTAAAAATATTTAATACGTCTTATTGCAAGATAGACCCAACACTAGTAATAACAGGCTCAAAATTGAGCAAGGATGATCAAGCATCAACTGTAGATCCTATGCTGTTTAAAAGGTTGGTTAAAATCCTTATGTATTTAAGAGTGACAAGACCAGACATCATGTATGGAGTAAATCTGATCTCAAGATTCATGGATTCACCAAAATACTCTCATTAGCAAGCAGGTAAACGAATTATGAGGTATGTAAGTGGCACAAGATACCTTAGCATTATGTATTCAACCTCAGAAAGTTTTACAACTCATTGGATACACTAAAATTGACAATGGAGGTAGCATAGATGGTAGAAAGAGAACATATGGGTACACATTTCATTTTGGTACAGGTGTTGTTTCATGGGCTTCAAAGAAACAACCCATAGTAACTCTGTCTTCAGTAAAAGCAAACAATGTTGCAGCTACAAGCGCTGCATGTCAAATTGTCTGGATGCACAGAGTGTTAAAAGACTTGGAACAGAACCAGCAAGAACCAAAAAAAAATTTCAGTGACAACAATTTAGCCATTGCATTATCCAAGAATCATGTGTTCCACAAGAGAACAAATCACATCGACACAAGGTTTCATTTCATAAGAGAATTGGTGAACAACAAAGAAATTTGTTTAGAATTTTGCAGGTCTAAATAGCAACTTGTAGACATCTTTACAAAACCATTGGCAAGGGATACATTTCACTATCTACATAGTTATCTTGGAAAGATAAGTTTCGCACAGTGAACTCTGTCATGTAGAGAGCATGTTTAAGCTCTGAAACATTTTGTAAATTTTTGTTTTAAAAAATCCTCATCTGCTTATAATTAAGGGGAAGTGTTGAAAATATTAATTACTCGTTGATCTGTATCATTTGTCAGTCGACTCTACTAGAGTTTGTATCAATTTGGTTTCTATCATATAGTCTGACAAGAGTGAAGAGTCCACGACTCTATAGTCTAAACCAGTCGAATTAAATTTCTGAAGCTAATTTGTTAGGTAGATAGTTATTACAGTCTTTAAAGGTAAGTCAGTAGATTCACGGAGAAGCAATTTCAGTTTGCCTATAAATAGAAGAATAATAGTTTAAATTAAGTTAGACACAGAGACAGAGCAGAGAGAATTCTGAGAGAACTCTGAGCAGAGAGTGAAGAGGATTGTGTCGAAGCTCAAGCTTCACTGTGTTTTAATATGTCGAGAGCTGAATCTCTGTAAAAGGTTAAACATCTCTGTAAATTTCAAGCTTGCATTTACGACAATATAGTTCTTTGTTATGTCCCGACAAGTTATATAAATCAAATAGTTTATGGTCGAATGCATGTTTATTTAACCGCACATTCTCTCCAAATTAGTTACTTGAGTAAATGGTGTTTACATTTACGGTTTGAGTGAAAGATCAAAGAATCCATAAATTTCTCACCCAGTAAAAGTTCCAGGTTTTACGGCAGAGTGGTTGACACAAGTCTTCCTAAATATTTGGTTATATTTTTTTATAATTCTATCAAAGTGTTTATTTTTTCGGTTTTTACTTCATATTACTCGTGGGTGAAAAACATTTTTAGTGTCTTAAGTCCTTTAGACTAAGAAATATACTTTGTAAATTTTGACTAAAAACAAACCAGTTGAGCAAGTGAGTCGAAGTAAAACTATCGAGTTAAACCGACAAGTTGTCAAAGTGAACTTGTCAAAGTAAAACATATCAGTAAAACGGACAAGTAAGAACTTGTCGAGGTAAAAGAGCCAAGTCGAAAAGTCCAACCATATTGGTAGACTTGTCTATTCGGCGTTAGACAAGTTTCACCCGACAAGTAAAAAAGAAAAAGAGGTCGGTGTGAAAATTTTATAATTGAGCAGTAACTCAAGTTTTTCGACTCGTTTTTTGCTAACTGGTATCAGAGCAAGGTTTTGGAAATAAATCTTGTCTTAAAAGGAAAAGTAATTTTGCAAGGAAAATTAAAAATTAAAAATGGCTTCCACTTCTGGTTCAAACATGTCGAGTTTGCAAACTCAAATTTTTACACGAAAGAATTGTGAATGTTGGTCTCTAACAATGAAGGCTTTGTTCAGAGGTCAAGATGTTTGGGATACTGTCCAGCATGGTTATGCAGAACCAAAAAATAAGACAATATATAATAATCTCACACAAGTCGAGAAAGATGTCTTGAGGGACCAAAGGAAGAAAGATGAAAAAACTCTATTCTACATACATCAAGCCATGCATGAAAGCATACTCCCAATAGTAGCAGCAACAATTACCACTAAGAAGTGATGTGACACATTGGGAACTGCATATCAAGTCTTGGACAAGGTAAATAATTCCAAGTTGTATATTCTTAGAAGAGATTTTGAATATATGTCAATGAAAGATTCAGATACGGTAGACACATTCTACACCAGAGTTGTTGGTTTGATAAATCAACTTAAATATCATGGAGAAACCATAAAATACCAAAGGGTGGTTAAAAAATTTCTTAGAAGTATTCCCCCAAGATTTGAATCCTTGGTTGTGACCTTGGAAGAACACATAGACATGTCGATGTTTACCATTGATGAGTTGCAAGATTCACTCATCAATCATCAACACATAGTTAAGAGAACAAACACATCATTGGAAGGTGCATTTGCAGCATAGTCATCCATAATCCGTGGAAGAGGCTGGGGAGAAACAACTCCATAGGAAGAGGAAGAAGTTATTCCAGAGGAGGACGTGGGAGAAGTCCTGCAAATGTCGCTGGTAGGGGAGAGAATTAGAATCCAAGTCAGCCAAGTGGCCAGAGGTTTGATAAATAAAAAATTCAATGTCATTATTGTAATAAATTTGGTCATTATGTATATGAATGAAGGAAGAAACAATATGACCAAGCAAGGCAAATCCCAAATCAGTCGACCAACAACAACATTCTGACAATTGCAATGTAAATGGCATATGCATCTCCAATTGAATGCAATGATGTCCAAGAAAGTCCACATGACATATGGTACTTAGTTTTATGCTGCATCAATCATATGACTCGTAATTTAAATTTGTTTTCCAGTATAGATAATTCAGTTCAAACTAATGTTACACTTAGAAATAATGTCCAAGTCACTATTTTGGGAAAATGAACTATCGGTATTCTAAAAAAATAGGGGGAGAGTAATTATATTCCTGATGTTTATAATGTAAAAGGTCTGAAACATAATTTGTTGAGCATTGGAAAACTGATACAAAAATGGTACATAGTCTATATAGAAGATGATCACTGTGTTATTAAAGACATTCGTCCAAGCAACCAGTTGATAGCAAAACTGCCAATGACAAGCAATTACTTCTTTCCATTGAGTATAATTCCAGACATGAAAGGAAAGGCAAATATAGGGGTTGCATTGAAGGCAGAAAGTAAAGAAGCATTTGAGCACTTCGACAAGAAAGAAAATGGTGGCATTCATTTTCAGGTTGCTTTTCAGACAGAAATCCAGGATGAATCCTCATTGTGGCATTTCAGATTTGAACATCTGAATTTTGGTGGGATGAAGCTACTACAAACAAAGAATATGGTGAAAGGATTTACATTGATCGACGGACTAGAAATATTTTGTGAGGGATGCACTTTTGGCAAGCAACATAGAGAAAATTTTCTAATTGAAAAGTCATATAGAGCACGCACACCACTTGAAATTGTGCACTCTAATATTTGTGGTCCAATGCAGACATCATCCATTAGTGGCTACAATTATTTTCTTACTTTTATTGATGACTACTCAAGAAAAACATTGGTATATTTTCTGAAACATAAATTTGATGCATTTAGTTATTTTCAGCAGTTCAAGGCACTCATGGAGAGCTAAAGTAGACACTGCATCAAAATCTTAAGGACCGACAGAGGAGGTGAATAGGTTTCGAATGAATTTATAAAATTTTGCAAGACCCATGGTATATAAAAGGAATTCACTGCATGGTATACACCTCAGCAAAACGGTGTTTCCGAAATAAATAATGGAACCATTATGGAGATGGCACACAACATGATGGAAGCCAAGCATTTGTCAAATTAATTTTGGGCTGAAGCAGTCGAAACTGCTGTATATATCATGAACTGGTGTCCGAGAAAGAGTGTGAAGAACAAAGTTCCTCAAGAAGAATGGATAGGTATGAATCACAGTGTTACTCATTTAAAAAATTTTGGTTGTGTTGCATATGCTCATGTTCCATATGAGCTGAGAAAGAAGCTAGAAAACACAGGACAAAAATGTATTTTTGTTAGCTATTTCGAAGACACAAAAGAATACAAGTTGTATGATCATGTATCAAGGAAAGTGATTATCACTCAAGATGTTGAATTTTTCAATAATGAATCATGGGATGGAACTGTCGACATAAATGTCAAGATTGTGTCGAATGTCGACCATGATGACATGGCAGATGAAGTGGTTCAAACACCACATGTATGTCAACCGGTTGTAGATAATTCAACTCCCATGACACCATGACATGGTTTAGCACAAGGAACATCGACACAAGTGTTAGCTCAAGCTACGTTGACAAGTACACCAAGAGGACAATAGACTCCATCAAGCATTTCGTCGAGGTTGACATCGACAAAACCAATAAAGACAAGAAGTCTGCAGGAAATATATGAAGCCGGTACACCAAATTCATTCTCTCTCTTTTCATTATTTTCTCCTATATATGATCCACTAACATTTGATGAAGCTGTCGAAGAAGAAGTATGGGAACAAGCCATGTATGAAGAAATAGAATGCATTGAGAAGAACCAAACATGGGAGTTGGTAGATGTAATAAAAGATAAATATGTAATCAATGTCAAATGGGATTACATGACAAAGTAATGGGAATCCGCGGAAGCAGAAAGCAAGAATGGTAGCAACAGGGTTCACACTGCAACCTGACATCGATTTCAATGAAACATTTGCACCTGTCGCATGCATGGATACATTCAAAATAGTCATGGTGATTGCTGCATAAAACAAATGGCCTATTTATCAAATGGATGTTAAGTCGACATTATTTAATGGCTATCTAGAAGAGGAAGTATATGTGGAACAACCACAAGGATATGAATTTGTTGGTCAAGAGCATAAAGTGTACATATTGAAAAAGGCACTCTATGGTTTGAAGCAAGCTCCTAGAGCTTGGTACAATCGGATTGATTCCTATCTCACCGAAAATGGATTTACAAAAGTGAAAGTGAACTAACTGTGTACAAAAAAGTTTATGAGAAAGGAAATATGTTAATTGTCTCCCTGTATGTAGAGGATTTTATATTTACTCGTGAGTTTGGCATAGAAGAACTTAAAGCAGTAATGGAAAGTGAATTTGAAATTACTGATTTGGAGCTTATAAAGTTTTTTTTGGGAATTGAAGTTCAATAGTCTGAAAGTAGTATATTTATATTACAGTCTAAATATGCAAGTGAAGTTTTAAACAGATTTAATATTTTTAATTGCAAGACAACCCCAACACCAGTAATAACAGGTTCGAAATTGAGCAAGGATGATGAAGGATCAACTGTAGATCCTACACTGTTTAAAAGGTTAGTTGGCAGCCTAATGTATTTAACAACGACAAGAATAGACATCATGTATGGATTAAGTCTGATCTCAAGATTCATGGAGTCACCAGAAGACTCTCATTGGAAAGAAGGTAAAATAATTCTTAGGTATGTAAGTGGCACAAAATACCTTGGCATTATGTATTCAACCTCAAAAAAATTTGAACTCACTGGATACACTGACAGTGACAATGGAGGCAACATAGATGACAGGAATACCACATATGGGTACACATTTCATTTTGGTATAGGTGTTGTCTCATGGTCTTCAAAGAAACAACCCACAGTAACTATGTCTTCAGCAGAAGTAGAGTATGTTGCAGCTACAAGCGCTGCATGTCAAACTGTCCGGATGTGGAGAGTGTTAAAAGACTTGTCACAAAGCCAGCAAGAACCAACAACAATTTTCTGCGACAACAATTCAGCCATTGCATTATCCAAGAATCATGTGTTCCACAAGATAACAAAGCACATCAACACAAGGTTTTATTTCATAAGAGAATTGGTGAAAAACAAAGAAATTTGTTTAGAAATTTGTAGTTCTGAAGATCAACTTGCATACATATTTACAAAACCATTGTCAAGGGATACATTTCATTATCTATGTAGATATATTGGAATGACAAGTTCTGTATAGTGAACTCTGTCATGCACAGAGCATGTTTAAGATTTTAAACATTTTGTAAATTTTTGTTTTAAAAAATCCCCATCTGATCATGATTAAGGGGGAGTGTTGGAAATATTAATTACTCATTGATCCATATAAGATCTCAGCTGACTCTGCCAGAGTCCGTATTAGTTCAGTCTCTGTCAGGCAATATGACAAGAGTGAAGAGTCCACGACTCTGCAATGTAAACCAATCAAGTTAAATTTTTGAAGCTAATTTGTTAGGTAGATAGTTATTATAGTCCTTAATGGTAAGTCAGTAGATTAATGGAGAATCAATTTCAGCTTTCCTATAAATAGAAGAAGAAGATTGTAAATTAAGTTAGACACGGAGACATAGCAAAGATAATTCTGAGAGAAATCTGAGCAGAGAGTGAAGAGGATTGTGTCGAAGCTCAATCTTATGTGTGTTTGAATATGTCGAGAGTCGAAGCTCTGTAAAAAGTTAAACATATCTATAAATTTCAAGTTTGCATTTACGACAATATAGTTCTTTGTTATGTCCCAAAATGTTATATAAATCAAATAGTTTATGGTCAAATGCATGTTTATTTAGCCGCACATTCTCTCTAGAGTTACTTGAGTAAATGTTGTTTGCATTTATGGCTTGAGTGAAAGATTGAAGAATCCATAAATTTCTCACCTAGTAAAAGCTCCAGGATTTACGGCAGAGTGGTCGACGTAAGTCTTCCTAAATGTTTGGTTATATATTTTTATAATTTTGTCAAATTGTTGATTGTGTTGGTTTTTACTTCATATTACTCGTGGGTGAAAAAAATTGTAATTTCTTAAGTCCTTTGGACTAAGAAATATCCTTTTTAAATTTTGCCTAAAAATAACCAGTCGAGCAAGTGAGTCGAACTAAAACTTTCAAGTTAAACCGACAAGTTGTTGAAGTAAACTTGTCAAAATTGTGAAACCGACAAGTTGTCGAAGTAAAACCTGTAAGTAAAACCGACAAGTAAGAACTTGACGAGGTAAAAGAGTCGGGTCGAAAAGTCCGACCATAATGGTAGACTTGTCTAGTTGGAGTTAGACAAGTTTCACCCAACAAGTAAAAAGAAAAAGAGGCTGGCATGAATATTTTATAAATGAGCAGTAACTCAAGTTTTCCGTCTCAGTTTTTTCTGACATTCTGTGGAAGACTCCAAAGGTAACTCATAGTGCACGTTCACCGGAGCTCTACCTTCTTCTATTTCCTAAGCGCTTTCTTATGGGATAAGCATTCACCTGGTTGACAGAAAAGTTAGCAGTTTGGGAAAGGAGGTCCAGTAAATAGTATGTGAACTGTACACTCCAGGGGTGTGGTGCCAAGGAGGCACACCACGATAGGAGGTAAACACCAAAGAAAGGGGATTTCTTGGAGATGGCATTGTGAGGCTAGGTCAAGTAGCCATGTTGAAGGCAAGGAAATTTTGAAATGAATTCCTCTAAGCAAGATTAGGGAGAAGTACCTTTATATGCTAGACATTAGATTTGTTTGTCTTCTCCAATACGTCTAGTTGGTTACAACAGTCCATTTCCTAGGGACCACACAACTTGTTTTAAATGCCCAATATAACCAACAACACCTTGGTTTGGAGTATGAATTATAACCTTTTCCCATGGGTCCCATCGAACTAGAATATCTTAAATATAGTATGACTAATAGAAGAAACAAAAGAACCAGAATATCAATCGATAAGGTCGGTCATGAGGGAGGGATAAAGACTAGGGAATTGGGTCGGTGGGAAGGGAGTAGATTTGATAGCTTCTTGAAGGCCAGGGAATATGGAAGGAAGGTTGACACACTGGAAAAGGAGGACTTCCAGAAAGAATTGATCTGTGGTCAGTTGGATTTGGGGATAATAAGGAAATGTCAATTGATAAATAAATTGTAGGGAAGTGAAGTTTTGCAGATTGATTGACCAAAATAAGTTCTTCTGATTAAAGGTTGGGATAATCTCCTCCCTCCCACCCTGAAAAAGAAGAGAACCTACTCCAAATAAATTTGTCATTAATTCAGTTAGTTCTGTCTCGAATGAGAACTACTTTAATCACCGAGGATTGAAGAGGTAGATCCAACATCCAATGAGGAAGCAGCAGGAGAATCCCAGATAGTAGGAATAAGAAACCTTCGGTGGAACCTCTAGGGGAAGTGATAAGGAGGAGTAGGAGGTTATGAGGCATGGTCCAGATCAAATTATATGCTTAGGTAGGGCCAATCATCAAATTTGGTAG
Organism: Pseudotsuga menziesii; assembly: GCA_001517045.1. Lineage (NCBI taxonomy): Eukaryota > Viridiplantae > Streptophyta > Pinopsida > Pinales > Pinaceae > Pseudotsuga > Pseudotsuga menziesii. The sequence continues at coordinate 70,902 of LPNX010208990.1, read as the reverse complement.
GGTGAACAAAAGGTTTTGAAGAAGGATTAGTGTGTCTAGTTCCATCACTAAATATTTTATTGGCTAGGGGGTTCCATCTCTTCCATTGCTTTGGTCGAATATCCCTTCCTCCTAACTAAGGCTTTAAAGGAAGTTATCTTCTTTGGTATGGTTGATTGGCCGCCACTGCTATCTATACCTCTACCTGTCGCTCTCCTCATTTAATGGTTCTTCATGGAATGGATTCACTTATGATTTCTATGACCTTATCCCCTTCTGATGAGATGGACCAGTTCTATGGAGAAACAAAATCAACGAAAGCAATCAGATATATAAAAAGTGGATAAAGGGATGTGTTTCTTATGGAAATTATCGACCCTTCACCTTTATTAAAAGAATTTCTAGGGCTAGGTTTTGTTTCAACTCCTATAAAGAAAGAGAAATATATTTGTGTATTTGTTAGCCTTTAAGAATTATATTCGCCATCTTTTCCTTTTGGCATTCCATTGGTTCCTTCATTTAGTCCCAAACCTTAGGGTTGTAGAGCTCTAAGAAGAGGAAATCAACATAATCATGGAAGTGATAGAGGGTATATTATGACATATAGTTTAACCTAATCGTTGTCTATTTTTCTTTGTCCCGTTGGCCTACCTTTGAGTCCGGTGTCTTGAAGGGATAGATTAATTTATTGATTGATTGGCCGGGCATGTGAGGTGAGTGATGTGAGGTGAGTGATACCACCAAATTAATAGGAATTCTATGGCATGGGAACTTAACTATAGCTATGTTCTTACAATTGGATTTATTATGACCTAGTTACCTTGGAATCAAAGTTGTCCCCTCCTCGCCCTGTACCTTTTCACTCTTCGAACTGTTGGGAAACTAACCAATCAGAATCAGGCTACACTAACCCTCCCTTTCCTCTCATGTCCAACTAGCCCAACTATCCCTTTAACTCTTCTTTCCTCTAATCCCGAAGTTGGTACTAAGACTCCTATCGAGAACTGACGCTTAACTCTCTCCTAAAAACCCTTATGCACTTCCCTCCCTCGACTTGTTCAGAGATGGAGAATTTGTCCAGAGGTGGAGAATGGAATGTGCTTTGGATGAAAACTTTGTCGCTTTTAATATGTCTGAAGAAGTTAAAACAAAAGGTATGCCTATAGTCCTCTCTTGGTGGGGTAGTTATCGATGGTATAAAATTCGAATCTGTGCTTAGTACTCCTCTAGTCACTAAGTAATAGGTAAGTGATGTAGGTAATAGGTAAGGTAATAGGTAAGTGTATCCAGACCTACTAACTAACCCAATAATCCCAACCAGTCATTTGACCTAGCCAACAGTTGAATCCACCCACCTGATGGGAAGGAAGGACCGGCCTTCCTTCCTTATTTCTTTGTTTTCTTGATCCTGTGCCATTTTCTTTTCCTTGAACCCGTGTCTTGGTGTGAACCATGCATTCATAGCTATGTACGACCATACAATGGCTATTCCTTCCTGACCTACTTTACTGAAATTGGTAAGAACCATGCATGTTGGATTAATAACTATGCCATGTATTGATTGCTAATAAATAAGGAATAGATCATTATATTAGATCCAGACTCTATTATATATGAGTATATGCAACTCGATTCAAGATATATATATTATCTAATATTAGGATATATTATCTAATATTAGGAGAAGGAGGGGGAACCAACTAGCTAACTAACCAACCCCATATAACTGGGGTACCCAATTCAGGAGTTCCCAAATTAAAGTTTCTTTTTGTAAAGTATATAACCTAGTTTTCCCAACATCTACTCCCAAAGAACTATAAGTACCATTGTAATATACTTTTTATATACCAAAGGAAGCAATAGTAACCAAAGAAGATATGGCCTTTTAAGCTCCCACACATGAAAGTTGCAATGACATCATCCAAGATAACTTTAACAAGAACAAGAGAGGTTCCTGGTGTAAAATGAATAAATATCATTGAAAAAGAGACATCCCTTATCTTGGTATTCCAAAAGATGTAGATTTTAGTCAAATTTATGGTGATTGGCATGAATAAAAGGAAGTATATCTAGGAAAGATGGTCCAGATGTTGGAAGAAGGAATGGGGCAAGTCACCCCAATGTTAGAAGTGAAGGATGTTGGGAAAAGGAGTAGGGAAAGACCAAAAAAACTAATTGTCCCCACACCTCCCAAGGAAACAATACCCTAATTGAAGGCCCTTCCCATCATGCAATTAATGGGTTTATCACAGGAAAAGGGGTTGGACAAAGAAAATCGGGGAATTACTTAGCCCATTCAAGTTGAAAAGAGACCCATAATATTAGGGCTAGGGATCGATGTCTGATGCACCCATGGCTGGAGAAAAGTGCCTTTAAGAAACATTGAAATCTCCAGTGATTCTAAAACAATAATGGGAGCCTATCACTGGGCCCAACACATTTACAACATCGGCCGTAGAATAGCAACCTATAGTATAGCTTCCCCTAGTATGGAGAAGGAGACTACAATTGAACAATATTTGGTAAAAGTAAAATAAAGTACGAAGGTCAAAGAATTAACTATGGTTGAAGAGACATTGGATCAACCAACTGTTACAAGAGAGGACAGGGAAAGCCATCCATTTGTAGAAAAACCAGGGAAAGAGGAAGGGATTATTTAGGATAAATCACTAGAGAAGAAAGAAGAATATAAATGAAATGCCATTGAGCCTGCTCATGAGGAACAATACAACAAAAGGGTCAATTTAAGACCCCGATAACCTGAGAAAAAAGAGCAAATTGATCAAGAGGGCCTACCTACATTTTAAAATATACAACAGGAGGCCAAGAAACCAGAAGACACTAAACAATAAGAGGGTGCAATTCCTCATGGCTCATCCCCCTCAACAATTTTTGGTTGAACCAACATTTTGTTTGTTGTAGTTTCATAAGGGAATTCAAGTACTTACATCAGCAAGTTAACACGAGAGAGAGGGAAGGAAACTACTTAGGAAATAATTATACAATTGGTAAGCACTAGTTGGTAAGCATCAGTGACACCTTGGATATATTGAAAGAAGAACAAAAGAGAAGATAAGAGGAGCAAAAGGAATTATAGAGCATGGAAATATTGGAATCAAAAGAAATGGCTAGGATGATACCAAGTTATGATCCAGTCACTAAAAGTTTTGTGATCACTACATTGGAGCCTCTGACCCAAAAAAAATAGAAGGAAGTGCAACCTCAAGATTGGAGGACATTGCAAGTAACCCTCGACGCTATTGATGTGCCTCCCATATATGACATATCCATGGAACAGGGGTTGAGAAACATTGCGTATAGTAAATACCTTCAAGCTGCATCTTCTAACGAAGAGTACATGAATAAATTTGAGGCTGTCAATGTCAAGAATCAATTCCTAAATGATCAAGTAAATACCATCAAAATTAAAATATAAAATTGTAGAATAAAATAATGGCCATGGATAAGGGAAAACCGAAGTCAGGAGAGGGGCGGGTCAGCAGCCTTAAAACAGATAGTGTCTAAATCCCAATGTGATGGGGAAACAACCATAAAAGAGGTGGAAAAATAAACATGAGATAGGAAATCCTCAAACTGATAGATAGATAACGGGCCTTTATGTGATAGGATATTGTGTCTGGCTAATTTACAAGCCAATTGTGATGGGATATTCTGTCCTAGAATAGAGAGATAACAATGCGTCGATGGGATTGTTTACCCAAGGACCTTGTCCTACGGGCCGGTCCCCTTATTCTGCACCTATGCTTGATGGGATACAAAGAGGGAGCTGAAGAGGCACTCCCATCTTCCCGATAGTAATAGGGATGTAAATTGATAAGCAATTTAGTCCTTGATCAAGACCATAAAGGAATTCCCTTTGTTAAATGCTTGGACCTCTCATTGAATTGAAATATATTCGAGGGTTGAGCTAATCCATATGTGTAGGTTCGACCTACCCCCTTTTAGGTATTCAGGGCCGTACCCATACAAATACATGGGGGCTTCACTTGTTGACCAATATACTATCATGTTAGTTCATATTGTGGGTTTTAAAAATATCAAAAATCGAACCAATATATTGAAGGTATTGG
>LPNX010208990.1:6147-63424 GCA_001517045.1 Pseudotsuga menziesii | reverse complement strand
CAATAACATTCAAAGGGAATTGGTTACATAAGTATTATGGGTCCTTTGTGCCATGTTTCAAATAAATGTTCATATTAGAAAGATGATGTCTTAAGATAACCAATACATACAAAGAAATATAAGTATTCTAATTCCTATGTATTTTCTAGTTCTTATGGCCTAAGGATGTATCATTCATCTTATTAGTCCTATGGATGTAATGGGTTCATTGAGTCAAAAGTTCCTAAAGATTGGGTAAGGAATACACTTTTAGTGGATGGAAAGTCCCACATACAACTGGCCTAGTATCCCCCCCAATCCACATTTACCTAACTGCAAACGCTGGCTAGCGTGGAACATACATGGAATATAAGCTATTCTCATCCCCTCTTCCTTCAATTACTAACCTCGATAGTAGGGTTTAAGCCTATCTATCTATATAGAATGACAACAGAAGTAGGCTCGACCCTTTGTATGATTTGACGCCAATGTGCAGGATACTGATTAATCAAATAAGGTTAGTCCGTGAGTCAAATAGGAAATTCCCAAATAAGATGTTGAATTAATTTAATAATAACAATAAGAAAAACACACACTTATGACACACTAGTAAGATCAAGCGAATTGGTTCAAGGAGCCTTCGAAATGTGTTTCCTCTAGAGGTTCTTAATTCCAATGGGGGTCCCGACAAGTGAGGTATGAACGAAGTTTCAATATTCCACAATCTGTAGCCGACAAAACTTATGAAATTGAATGGGGGTTATCAAGTTCGACTATTTACAGCAAATTAAAGCTTGCTACAATCTCACAAGTGAGTTTACCTAAGTTAAAAACCTAAAGAAAGGATCCCTACTATTCTAATAAGGCCAACTCTTCTATCATCATAAGGGTGGGTTCCATGCTTATTATTAAGGGGGGTGAGCTAAACTGTTATTAGTTTTGTTTCTTTGGGGAAACTATAACTAAAGTTTTATATAAAGGTAGGAGGGTGTGTTACACCTAAATCTCGTCATCAACATATGATGAGATCCCCAACTTTAGTGTTTTCCCTTAGTCCCAAACTGTGAAGTAAGAATATTGGTCCAGACATCAAATGTACATATGAAAATCCAGCACCGCCTCTACCCTTTAGTCAAAAAGACGTACCTTGTTTAGCACCACCTGTAATGTGTTGATAGTAAGCGATGGCGCTGCCTTTACCCTTTGATCAAGGTGCGGTTCTTCTCGATCACCGCTCTGTCTCAGTGAGGAAGAAGTTGTGCCCTTGGTAAAAAGTGAAAAAGAGAGGTTCTCATGAAGCTTCTCTAAAGAAGGCTTCGTGGCACCCTTATCCCTACTCAGTAGGGCTAGTTGGGCTCGAGATCCATCCTTGTAGGATCTCCTATCCATTGCGTCCACCAATTTCTTAACCATCTCTATCCATCCCAAGCCTATAAAAGTAGACTCATTTTCCATGGTGGGGGGGAGGGGGGTGGGGTGAGTAAATTTATTCTATTGCTTTGATATTCTAGCCTAAATCAGTGAAGTGAGCTTGAGGGAGCAAGTTGGAGCTATTGGGGACGAGATGTTGGTTTTGAGAAGGAGTGCATCGACACTGAGGCATAGGTTGTAAAATTTTTCTCTATTATCTAATGCAAAATTGGTTCATTTCCCATAAAACATATTGCGTTATTATTGTATGTTTTGTTATTGAACTCCTTAGTCATCAATATAGAATAGTGGATTATATTCTGGTTCTATTTGATCTTGTTGGTTGTTTTCTTGTGATTAGGTGGGTATATCTGTGAAGGACCATATTTACAGGAAACAACTATACTATTACATGAAAGAGACTTAATTCTAGATCTCCATTCATTCTAGGGAATGTTTTCCAATCTTGTCGTCTACCATTTGTTCTAGATTTGAACCATTTAGACTAGAACAACACCTCCTATCCGCAGGGGGTACAAAATTCCTAGCTACAAGGTGTTGTACCATCCTTGTATCTGTCCAAAATAACTACTTAGTCGAAGAATATCTAATTAGATTAGGTCAAAAAGTGACTCTCCCTTCTCGTCCCCCTTCGCAGCCAGGCATCCGTCCAGAATGAAACACTTTTCCAAGCGTCTTAGGTATACTTTATATCAATAGTAATACTCCCTCCAAAGCACAAATCATACGCAACTTAGCATCCATTCATCAAATAAAGCGTAAAATACGCGTGGAGATTACGTGAGCTTAGATCAGGTGTGGCCAATTTTATTGACTCTTGAGGTAACTAGGTAACTACTACTGCCCAATTCCCAAAGAGGTTCCTTCTAGGTAAGCCCTCTTTTTCGGGGCCAGTCAAGCGACCCTATCACCGTGGATGCAGTCATGACTCATGACCCATTACCCCACGGTCCCAGACTCCCCACCCATCCCCTCATATACAATATCGATCCAATAATTGACGACACTGTAAACATCATCCTACAATCCTACCTCATTTTGTTGTGCTATCGAACTAAAGATTCGATGATAATAGGTTATATTCTCCTAGTAGGAGGAGGCATCCCGGGTCTCAGATCATTGAGCTACTTTATCAACAAGAAATAATCCCGACAGTCGATGGGGCTCGGTCCTAAAAACCAAATAGATAGTAGGTAACCCTTTCAGTAAACAAGTCTACGTCATGAAGGCGAAGGAGCGAGAAGAAATAACTGGTCGACTTAATCAGGAACCGATGCATGTAGTCGCCGACAATACTGGCGGCTTAGAGGTGTGCGCCCAGTTGAGCTATGTGATGATTTCCTACGAAATGAGAAAGAACTATTGAACCAAGTTCATATGTTCTAGAAGGATTCTCTAGATGGGAGATGGGATAAGGATAGGGGACATTCATTATGGAGCAATTGAAGTAGGATCATCCCACTTATCTCTATGAAACTTATTGACTTGAATGCAATTGGTGGATTCTACTGGCTGGTGGTTTAAGTAGGGTAATATGAACATCCATTTCTGAGGTTTGAACCCAAACCCAAAGAAAGAAAGAAAGAACATATACAGACAACGGATCACTCAACCTTCAGCCATGGAGATAATTAACGGATTGAGCTGCTACTATGATATGACCTTAGGGAAACGACGATGCCCTACCACTATATATATAGAGATTTTAAATTGATCTGGGCCCCTTCCTGGTAGCGGGATGCAAAGAGTCACCATCTGCGGAGTCCACATGCAGTAAGGATGGTAAGGGATTACTTTCAGTTGCTTTGGAGGATAATCTGCGTAAAGGAAGGGCAACCAATTATGCTAGTGAGTTGATATGCCAAGATAGAACCTTATTAGTACCCTATCCATTTCCATTCTCCCATTCCCAATGGCTTGTTGTTCTTTAACGGCCGAGCCTGCACACAACGAGGAAAAATTGAAATCTGTCAATTGTGTGTGGGTGGAAGTCGCTCGCTATGATAGGGGTACTTGTGGATCATAGCTGTTGATCGACATTTTTGGAATTCGGGGAAGAAGGCGGTACACCACACTCATTTACCAGCGAACACTATCTATGATTATACCCATTCATTGTTGATTGCAGCTTGAGATCAACGCATGCAGGAAATCAATTCCAAAGAAGCCGATACAGGGCGGGTTATTTCTTCAACTTCAATCCTCAAGTGCCTAATGGGTCCAAATAAAGGTGAATGGATTAACCAAAATTGCTAACACTGTGCGAAGAATAATATAAAAACAGATTCTTTATAGATACCTCTTGAATCCGTTTAGAGGCATATGTTCAACAAGGGATAATAATTAGTGTATAGATGGTATCAAGGGCCACAGCACCAACCCTATAAGTCTAGGGAAAACATTGTCCTTGCTAAAAAGCTTCATCCATTACCTACCTACCAATATTGATTATTCTTACCAGCATACAAGAAAACTAAGTTACGGACACAAGATATGCCATAATAGAAGGAATCAGAGATGTGGTTCAGAATGACGAATCTATTGATTCTTTTTATATAATTTGCCCGGATACATAAAAAAGTTATACCTACGAGACTATTGTGACTAGTATTGAATGCCTCATATATAGTAAGGGGAGGTAGAGGAACGTAGTTTCTTGACCAATTATTGATTTCTTTTTTCTTTTTGTTATGTGTAGTTTCTGTATGTCTCACTCGTTTTCTGAAGCTAGGTAAAGCTAGGTGTATGCAACTATGTGATGATGGAGTCTAGTTTGTTTTTCTGTCGTGTGGGTGTTTATCAATCAGTGTTGAATATCTCAGTTGATTGGTTCATGGGACTTGATTGATGCGTTGTAATGTCCTTCCTTCCAGTTTCATGGCGAACAATACTTGTTATGCTATGGAGCATTTAATGCGATGGCGGTCGCACTGTCCGCCGTCGGATCCGTTCCAAAGAGCGATCCGACGGCGGACAGTGCGACCGCCGTCGCATTAAATGCTCCATAGCATAACAAGTATTGCTCGCCCAGTTTCATGCCCAGTGTCCATCATTCATTCAGTACACTTACTTGTTTTCCCTCGTTTGGCATTGATTCGTGCATCTCATCCGTAGCATTGACATTGGTTCATGTCCCTATCATTCATTCGAATTGTATAAATGGGGTTGGCACTTATGTAATTTACTAATTGCCTATTCTATCGTCCTAAGTAGCTACATATTTGGTAGTTACTATTTATTGCCTATTGATCCTTAGGATAGTTCATTAAATGTGTATCAACGGGTTTCCATTGGTCGTCCAATCGTTGTTGTACGATTCATATATGCTAGTGCTGCTATACCCATTGAGAAATAAGTTTCATCAAGTGGAATTGGTCTCTTTCCTGTTTTCATATAGTGCTTGGCTTTAAGACAATCAGTAGGATCGTGTGTCGTACATAAATCCCTCACCCCAAGTACTGTGTCTTTTGATCTGTTCCCTAGGTAATATTGTATCTATATCTGGTGTATTGTGCCATCGCCCAAAGTGTATTGATCACCGATCGGTGGTTTACCTTGGCTCATTAGGTACGATGATGGTTTGTTCGTTCGGTATCAGTGACCTCTGTTTCTTCCAGGTTAGCATTAGTAACCATTCTGTTATATACATCCATTTTGTGCTGATCCGGCTCATTAAACCAGTGGATCTATATTTAGGCGGTGTTGATGGGTGCATGGGTCTGCCTCATTGTTTGGTTGAGTGAAACAAGATCATACTTGGTTACATCAGTTGGATCAGTCGGTGTTGATTTCCTTGGTTAGTTGATCAATATTCAATTGTAGGATCGATATAACATAACGATAATCAGCGTTTGGCTTTCTCAATTGGGTCACCAAGTAAAGAAATCGGGGCGGCGTGTCACTATCAAAGATACCATGGGTTTTAGGTTCTTCCATCTAATTTCTCCTAGTAAAGGGTATTGCTACACCACAGTGAAGTCCTCTCTTTTCAGTGGTAGTCTCTATGATAGTGAAAGTAGTAGTAAAGTGAAAGCATCTCACCATCTGAGGGTTTATTGGTTCCCCGACCAAATAAGAGTATATTGCAGTAGCCATGAAGCTCTTCCATAAAGTTGGTATAGGGCTGCTAATAGGTCTAGTTCTAGAAGTCGGAACCAAGATTGGGAGGTTTTGATTCAGGCTGATTGGTACTAGGGTGAAAGGGTAAAAGTAAGGATGAAGGTTGGTCTTATCCCGTTCTGAGAAGAGGGTCATAATAGTGGTACCTCCGAAGATTCATAAAGGCAAGTGTGATCTCCTTGTAGTCTAAAGCCCGTCCATCCCATCCAACAATGAGGCTCTCTGATAGGCCCCATATAATCCAAGCCATACATAATAAGTTAAATGATATATGCTACAGGGCTACTTGACCATCCAGCTGTGTTTCCTCATCATTTCTAGATGTAGATGACCTATATAGTTAGGAGTTTACTTCTATTCTAAGTCATATTCCTTTATAAATAACTTAATAAAAGACTACCTTACTTATTTCTAACCTATCTTAACTTTTATTAAAGAGCTCCCTGCTAATTCCTACTTACTAATATAAGCTAACTTATTTATTAAGAGAAATATATAAAAGATAATACCACCTTAATTATAAGATAGAATTCCTAACCCAATAATTTGAACTAAGAAACAAATACCTTAACTCGAGCCTATGGTCCTCGGTTGTTGGTTGACCTATGTACCAAGGAGTTATAAAAGGGACTTTGCTAATCCCTAAAGGAACTAAGCTAACCTCAGACCTAATATATTATATTCTGAGGTGTTCTCGTCCTAATGAAACCTAAGAAGAGATTTTGTCTACGAAACTTTGTTGTTGTCTCCATCTCCGGTGTTTTTTCTAGATGAAGAATGAAGATAGGAAACACGTGGCTAAACCCGAACAGCTCAATCCCTCCCCTTTAAAAAGAATAGTGAATAAGATAGGAGTTCGTGGTTCATAGATAAAATATGTGGTTAGTGTGTTTCCCGGATCAATGTCCACTACAAGAAAAAGGGCATTTTAGCCTCACATTAGCACCACTATTTGTGATTTCTCAATTTTCAAATAGTGGTGCAAAAGTGGTGTTAATGTGGGGATACTAAAGTGGTGCTAAGATTTATGGTGCAAAAGTAGTGTTTGTAAAAAATTTGATTTTGGTGTTATATGAATATGTGGCATTACATGGTGTATTTAAATTTTATGGTGCAAAACACCAAAAATATAATTATTATTATAATCAAAATTGTATGTGGTGCAAAACACCAAAAATATAATTATTATTATAATCAAAATTGTTTGTGGTGCAAAACACCATAAAATAATAAATGGTGAAAAAAATTATATATATATATATATATATGAGTGTGTGAGACCATAAAATATTAAATGGGTGAAAAAATATAAAAGATGAGATTTATATGTTTTTAATATATATATTAACAAAGTTAAAAGATGTTTATTAAATCATTTAAAAAAAAATGTTTTAATCCATCTTTTAAAAAATATAAAACTCAATACATTAAATCAACATGATAAAAACTATAATATTGGTTTAACTAAATTTATAATTTATAATAATTAAACTATGATACCCATAAAATTAATATAATGGAAGATTATGTTTTCAAAATTGTTTTCAAAGAAAAAATATAAAAAATATGGAATATTATGTTTTGAAATTTGTTTTTTTGAAAAAAATATAATATATCTATCTATATTTTTTTGATATATATGAACAAGATGTTTATTAAAACATTTCTATATAGTTTAATTGATTTAATCCATTATTTAAAAAATAGATAATTCAATACATTAAATGAACACAATAAAAAATATAATGTTTTTCCAACAAATATAAACAAAATCTTTTTAATGTTTTTTAAAGAAAATATATATATATATATATATATATATATGGAAACAATATGTTTATTAAAACATTTCGATATAGTTTAATTGGTTTAATCCATTATTTTAAAAATGGATAATTCAATACATTAAATGAACACAATAAAAACCATAATAATTTTCTAACAAAATTTATAATTGATTATTATTAAACAATGATTCTCATATAATAATAATATAATGGATGACTATGTTCTAAAATTTGTTTTTTTAAGAAAAATGAAAGATAAAACTAATAATTCATTTTAATCCTAATGTTATTGTTCATCCTTAATTTTTTCACAAGTCTTGCTCATCCTTCATTTTTTCACAAATCTTGCCATCGCATAGCCAAAATCATAAAGAAAATTATAAACATGATGACTTCTCTTTGTAAAGAATAAAAATACAAAGAAAAGAATGAGAAAAAAACATAAACAATAGCTTTAACTTAATTGTAGAAAACCATAAAGAGGTTATACATTTAATGACATTTTATAAGTACATTGCTTGTCAAAATAATTGAAATAAACTAACCTATTAATCCATATGGATTCAACATGAGCATATGATAAGGTTGTAGCATGAGTCAAAATTCATTTTCCTCCTCTTTCATTCTGCCTAAGAAACATACAAGATAATATCAACATACCTACAAATTATATTCAATGAAACTTTCAATATATATTTGTTTCATATCATTAACCTTTATTTAGAACAACGAATTTCTAGATGAAAATTTACCCCATAACGAGTAATAGGACGAAATCCTTCTTTTTTCTTTTGATGGATGAGAGAAGATACACCATAGCATGAAGCAAATTCTTTATCATCTTCACACATTTTAGTATTGAATACTTGCAACTACCATTTAAAAAAAAATAAAATAGATAGAAAAGATGACTATAAGAAAAATAAAGTTTACTTGAAAAACATAGTAGTGTAATAAACTTACAAATTTGGCTTCTGCAGACAATATATCCCTTTCCCCAAATGTAAATGTGTGGCCAACCTAAAAGCTTATACGATATGTACATATTTGTCTTTTCCAACCAAGGTTCCATATTTGTTTTTTTTTCCACTCTTGTTCCTCCTATGAAATGTGATTTGACTATATTTATAAATTTAAAATATGAAGATTTAAAACACATTTATCTATTTGATCTATTTTTCATTTAAAAAAAACACATTTATGAATTTAAAATTGACTGAAATATCGATTTCTATCAACATAAAATAGATACTAATAAGGTCTTTTTAATGAACTTATATTTCCACATAGACCTCTAAAATATGATTTTGTGCATTGAAGGCACTTGAAAGGAACAGGTCGAGGCACTTTAAAGAAAAAGTTGAATGACTAGAGCTTTACTTTACTGCGTAGGATCATGTATATGCAAAATGGTTTAGGTATTTTTTTCGTTTCAAAATTTTATATTTTGAGATGAGTGCCCTGGATAGTTTCATGAATAATGATATAGCTTTTCCATGTTACTAAACTGTGAAGCTAAATATAACAAAATGACTTAATAATGTATGTGGTGAAATATAACAATGCGACGTAAGCAATATTAAATCTTCCTTACCCTACAGTGGAATAACCCATAAGGCGACTGAACAAGATTAAAGTTCAGCCGAGTGAAAAACCTATTTATGTTTACTGTGAACTCCTATGGGAACACAAATACCAACAGGAGTATACTTGGATCTGCGAGCACTTCATGGACCCTCTCCATGCTCGTGTTCTGTGATCCAGCACCCTGCATGACGGAAGCTACCAGGAGAGTAGTAGGTACGTTGGGAGACTGGTATGTAACCAAAAGGGGTACCCCGCCTGCTCAAAGAAACGCCCAGAATCGGATTGGGGCCAACTTCGGAAGTGAAATAAAAGATTGCGAAGAAACAAAACAAACCTGGGAGTTTGAGTTGATGCCTATTAGCACAACCTGTCAAACCTTAAAGCAAAAGCACTATGCTGGAAAGAGGACAGAGATACCAGCACTAGCGAATAAGCAATCATGGAGATGCAAGATTTTTGGAAGAGATACTTGGTATCCTTATGATTTCAATAATGATAAAAATGGGTGTTTGCTTTAGTAAACCGGTCAATAATGATATAGACTATGTAAGTTTTCACAAGAAGGGAAACTCCAAATTTCGCCCGTCAAGGGTTTTCGGTAGCATACTCCGAGTCTTGAGAGGTCCACCGCCCACAGGTCACAGATGGATGAGACACTGCAAACACGAGGGTTTTCAGGAAGAAAGCCGGCCAGGCCAGGCCAGAGGCATAGACAAACCGCAAAAGGCATAGACCGTCGCAGGCTCAATGGTCAATACAAAAACACACAATCCATGCACCATGAGAATGATAAAACTAGCAATTTCCCCAAGAAGGTGCAATAATACGCAGAAAGGTAGTTGTTGGAGGGTTAAAAAAGGTTGAAAAGGGGAACTAAAATTGAGTTTTGAGTTGGTGCAGGCATGCATTGTACCATGAAGAAACACAAAAAAAAAATTGCTACGAATGTAAATGAAAGGGCAACTGCAAGACACAAATGAGACAAATTGTTCACCTCTCGATGCAAGGAAGCTACAACCTTCAACCTCATTGACTTCTCTTTTAAAAAACAAAGGAGTGATGGTTTCATTGAGTATTATCAATAAAACACACCCAAAAGGAGAAAAATGGAAAACTAAGAGGCACACAAACTCTCTCACCCAAAAAAAGAGACAAATCACTCACTAGAATGTGCAATCTAACACTTTAACCCAATGAACTACTTGCTTTGGGGAAAAACAAGCTCTCCATAAAGTTCAATGTTGAACTTTTACAATTGTTTTTTGTTGCCTGTTCATCATTATTTCACTCTACGGATTTTCATTTACCCAAAAACACCTTTACTTATTGACTTTATGTGGGCAACACCAACATCTTAAAAACCTATTTCTATGGCTAGTGTGAAAGCTAGAGCATGGAGAATGACTTTGGGCAAGCTATTATTTCATGTCTATTGTTGAGCTTAACCCAAAATCGACTAATGAGGCATGTTGATGTAATATTGATGGTAAAAAATTGGATCGTGTTTGCTACATATCTAGAGGAGATGTTGATAACACAACAGGAACATACAATGCAAGGGATAACCACTTAAAAAAAGTCAAATATCATAGAATTATTTCATGATCTACATGTACTTTTTAGCAGTGTAATTTCGTGTTTAGAAGTCAGAAGAAAATGTTACTATGAATCCAAGTGGAAGTGATATAATCAAGAACAAATATCATAGAACACACGAAAATGTTATTGTGAATCCAAGTAGAAGCAATATAATCAAGAACAAATATCATAGAATTATTTCATGATTTGCATGTTGTAACTTTTAGCAGTTTAATTTAGTGTTAAGAATTCACAAGAAAATGTTACTGTGAATCAAAGTGGAAGCATTGTAAAGTAGATTGCAATGTAGAATAGGTCGTCAAGAGTGAAAAAAATCCGGCCTAATTGAAACTTGCAAACAACTTGTGTTAGACAAAATGTTTCAAAATAAGAGTCTTCAACCAAAAAATAATCACCAAATAGAATGTCATCAATATTTATTATTTATCTAATAAATGGATGATCATACATTGCCAGTTCCTTTATGCATGTCCAATTTCAGGACTGCTTTGTTTTGTATTTGTTATGTTTTGCTTGACATGGAAAATAGTTCCCCCATCAATGAATCAGAGGAATTGGTCATAAATCAGTATGTACAATATCTCATTATATGTTAGGATACCATTAAGCTTATTTATCAAGATCCACACTACTTTGATCGTTCTTGGGAGCCTTCTACAGAACTTAACTTTGCAAGATAAAGATAAATATTTAAAATGCCCAAACAAAACAACAATGGATCATCAGAGTTATACAACAATGGATCATCAGAGTTATACAACAATGGATCATTAGATTTATACAAAGGTAAACCGTAAAACCCACACTAAGGGGTAAAACTTAAAAGGAACATTAGCTCTATAGAAAAGGGTCGACTGTGATTGTTTTCCCTTTGAATTTTGTTCCAATTTCACTGCAATTCTATGATTGTATTTGATTATTTGAGCCCCAATTTGCATAATAAATCCTAGAATCCCAATTTGCATAATAAATCCTAGAATCCCAATTTGGGTGGATGTCCACTTAATGGTTATATTTTCATTTTTGGGTGGTTGTAATTGTTTTCATGGCATTTACCCATGTGGCCTTTCATAGTCTTCTACAAATTCTGGTTTTGCAAATTCTGGTTTTGTGAAAGTATTTAATAACTCTTCATGAACACTTTGACATAGAGAGAGGTTGTTTTCAATACAAATGAGAGGTCACACAACATGAGGGTAACTAAAAAATCAGAATGTTTTGCATTGAGGGTACTTGTGGTTTCCCTTTTTAGCAGTTCTCCTTGATGCGCTGAAGTGTCTTCTTGATTTTAAGAGAAACCTTGATGACCAGTTTGGTAAATTGAAAAGTTGGATGTTTACGAATGAGAATCCATGTAATTGGAAGGGTTTAAATTGTGTAAATGATACAAGTAATCCTAGAGTATGGTCACTCGATCTCGCTAACATGAATTTGATGGGAGCTTGTCTCACAGTATTTCAAATTTGACATTTATAAGAGTTGTTAATGTTTCAAAAAACAACCTATAGGGTAAAATACCACCTGAGCTTGGGGACTACTTATAGTTGGAGATTCTTGATGTGAGTAACAATATGTTGCAAGGCAAAATCCCTTTGCAATTAAGCATGTTATTGTCACTGGGAAAAATTTATTTGTTTGACAATACCATTGGTGGAAATCTTCGACAAGAGCTTGGTAATCTCTCACCACTTCTGGAGTTTTTTATCTTTAACAATAATCTTACCAGTGAATTGCCCTCATCGTTCAAGTATCTCAAGAACTTGAAGGCATTCCGAGGTGGGGATAATAAGCTTTCAGGTCCAATTCCCCTAGAAATAAGTGAGTGTGATAACTTGCAGGTTCTTGGATTATCTCAAAATAACTTTCAAGGTGAAATTCCAAAGGAGTTGGGAAGGCTTCACAACTTAACGATTTTCTTATTGTGGTTGAACAAATTTTAGGGTTCAATTCTTAAAGAACTCGGCAATTGCTGCAAGTTAGAGACGATTGCTTTGTATGGAAACAATTTGGTTGGAGAGATTCCAGTCGAGCTGGGAAACTTGGAAAATCTAAATTTAATATAATTATTTTGTTAATATCAGTGATTCAGTGACATTTAGTTTTTAATATCAATTATTTTGTTCATCTAAGTTGAAATCTAGGTCACCCTCATTCTCATTGTAGCTAGAAAAGTCATTTATGAGTTTTACATTTTTAATAATCAAAATATGATCATTTTTACCCAAGACTATGCCTATTTTTATACTTGCAGTTGGTATCATTGACATGAGGCATGTGTACCAAGAAGATGAATGGTCAAATCACTGGAAAACATGGTGAATTGTATGAACAAATAGCGATGAACCCGAGGCAAACTCAAAGGGTCGATGGGACACTGTGTATGTTAATAAATTTTTAAAAAAAATTCATTCATTTTGTAATGATTATGTTAGTGATTATCAAGTGAGTTTTTTTTAATATCTTAATTACTCTCATTAGTTGTTATGATTTATTGTTTGGCCTTGTGAAGAGTAGTTAGCTGTTCATGCATTTATTCTTTGTGTCATTATCTTTTCCAGTTCTATATCCATAAGCAATAGATCTCGTTCTGAAGCCATCTGTCCTAGCTCCTTCCGATGATCATAAGTCTGCTACAACAGTTTCTTATCTTCATGATCCATACCTTCATAAGCCAGCTGAATATTTTGATGTTCGTTAGTGAGATCTTGATGCTCATTCTCGTTATCCACATGAAGAGCTAGATGTTTCTAATACTCTGGATGTTCCAAGTGAAGAGTATATCTATAAAAGGAACCAACTCTTTCTAATCTAAAGCCAGAAGCATACCTTACAGTTTATAGCCATCGTACCAAAATATTTGAAAAAAATGACCAAAATTGTTGATCGGAAAACTAAATATCTTATAACCAAAATATCAACAACTATAGAAAAAGGAAACCCATAAATTATGAATCCCTAAAATGACATACGCAACAACTATCTTATTTAACTCGCCACAAAAACTATTTACTCAAACAATACTATGCACTCTCGACAACTACAAAAGGAAAACACATAAACTATGAATCCTTGAAATGACATGTGCAACAACTATCATTTTTAACTCACCACAAAAACTATAATGTTAATACTATTACAACTTACTCAAACAATACTATGCATTCTCAAATTTCAATCTAAAACCAACATTTCTTGTTTCCCAATGTTGTATTACAGCTTACTCAAACAATACTATGCATTCTCAAATTTCAATCTAAAACGTGTCTAAAACCAACATTTCTTGTTTCCCAATGTTGCGGGAGTTGTTGAACATAAAATTGAATGGAAAAATATTTCAACCCTTTCAAATATGTAGGTGTAGCAATGTTCTCTAATCTTGAGATGTAGGAGTAGATCTATGGTGTATACATGATCCACTAATAACTTACAACAGTGTCTTGGCATCAACTTATTCAGTTATGTTTCATTATGTGTATTTCTGTTGTAACTTTAAAAAGAACAATGCATGCACAGGGATGATCTGTAAAAAGAACAATGCATGCACAGAGATGATCTTGAAGTATCACTATTCAACTTTAAATAAAACTTAACTAATACAAATGAAGAATGTTCACATTAGTGGTAAAATATGGTGTTTGCAAATTAGAAGTTCTTTCCATTTAGATTAAAATAACACACATAGCGATCGTACTATGTATCTACAAGGGTATACAACAAATCTGGATCAGAGAATCCTTCCCATGCAAACCCAAGAGTCTTTTTGTTCCTATTATTCTAAATGCATCTCGAGATTGAAGATACTTTGCATAGGGGGTAGGGGTGGAAGATATATCACTACTACACGATGTATCTAGATGTTGGATAAAATGTAGACAATGCATTATATCCATTAAATATAAACATGATTGCAACCAAGTAAACCCGGGCCTGATATACACATGGAGGATTTTAGACAAATCAATTCCCTACTTTGCAAGCTCAATATTCATTTCATATCTGAGCTTAAATGGTTTTTGCTATGTAGTAAAGTTGTGATGATGCCAGTCAACTTATAGAATTCGTAATGCTAAAAGTTGCCCAATTTCATCCAGCAGTTGTCCCTTGAGATTCACTCAAGAGAGAGTCCTGTAAAATTTTATCCATGGAAAGATTCAATTAAAGAGAACACCCAACTTTTTTACAAAACTCAAGAATTTCCATAAACCACATGGTTGTTGTTTTGATTTGAAACTAAAAATGCACAAACTACTTACAGTGAAGTTATTCGGTAATCGATGCAAGAAACACCATCCCTTTTTGAACCACAAGGATCTCTGTCTTTCCATGTCGATGGTGTATTTCTCAATTTATTTTGTAGTAACAACATCATGTCCATTGAACATATTGAAATGCATGATCACCCATTTATATCAAACATTAACACTATTAAAAAAAGTGACAACAATAAATTGCAGTGAAATATTGACCTTTAATAGCAATGGTGACTACTGGATGCTATTTTGATGCAATAGAGTCGAACCTAGCCTCGAATAAGGGATATCTAATATGAAAAAGTTCCCCAAGACTTGAACCTAGCCTCATATATTGAGATATGGGTCATCAAGATCCCCGATACCTCCAACCAATAGCAGTTAACTCGGTTGGCCACATCGATGTAGCAACAAGCCTTCTGGGGGATTTGAACCTAGATCTTAGCTCTGAATGTTCTTTGATTAACCACCTCACCACATGGCACAACCCACTTCATTGAATTTACATTATAATTGTTTCTATAATATACTTTCAATTTAGACCCCACCAGGTGTGGACAAGTTGTAGACAACAATGAATTGCAGTGAAATATTGACCTTTGAATAGAAATGGTGACTACTGGATGCTATTTTGATGCAATAGACATACTAGTTAAACTGTTGTTAACATAAAAAAATTATCATTCTTGATATGTACGATGGTTTATAAACCATAGAATAGAGCCCACCTTTAAATGTTACAGACAAGTGTTTTAATCAAAACTTAGACAACAATTCTAAATAAATGCATTTCTATGCAACATCCAGGTGGAAAATATTGTCACTACTATCCTGATTGAAATAGGAAAGGTCATTCTGTATCCATTTGAGATAGGAAAGGCCATTTTGTATCCATTTGAAATAGGAAAATCCACATTTTCAGTATAAGCATAGAACTTTACCACAATTATACTTAAAACAATCAAGTGTTCAACTAAAACAAACACATCCTAAAATTTGTTGCATATTTCAATAGTGTAAATGGCATCCTCTAAAGTCGGTACCCATATTGCATTGTTGGCGATTACAATATTATCAATTGGATGCTATAAATTCATCCCAATAGAAAAAGGCTAGTTCTCAAGCTAAGATCCTTGTAGCATTATCCAAAATGCAACTCACAAACACCTATCACTACATCTAAAAACAAAATGTAAAACACAGTTGAGCACCCTGAACTAAAGGGGCACTTATCTACAAATAAATAGAAACACTATTTTGATATTTCATGATTGGATTTTACCACAAAGAACAATAAAGCTAGCCCCTAGCCCTAGTTCTGAAACTTCCAAGCCAAGTTGGCTTGTACAACAAACTTGAGGCATTAATGCTCCATTTCCCTTTTTACTAGGGTAAAGTACTCCATCAAGCAGTGCAGGACGTGATCAAAAGGATGTAAAATATTACACTTGGCATTACCAAATTTTCCCACTTCCAACTGGAGTCAACACTACAAATTGTCCTGCTCAATAGATTGCAAGAGCATGAGAAATGCTATAGAGCACACCAAAAATCCAAATGAAAGCATAGCTGGTCTGTTTATGAAACAGACCCTATGTGTGCACTTCATTCTATTTTTCATACATTTATCTATTTAATCTGATTTTGAATCCTTTCCAGCAGCCAATCCGTAGGATACCTTAGAACAACACAAATACTTAGATGTATAGATCATTGCTTACCAACAACATCACAAGTTTCCTGCCATGGATATTCATGAAGGTAACAATTTGAAAAGGGAAAAAGATTCTCAGCCTCTCAAACATGTGCCTTCTATTTTTAAAGGCTGGAACAAATAGAGATAAAATGATTTTTATCTCTGCGTCAAAACTATTAACCAACACAATAATCAGCAAAGGAACAATTGATGCACCCAACTATTCTTGAAGCATTGCGAAAACCTAATCAAATGGCATCATGGAAATACAGACCTCTCTTTAGTAATTACGTAGATGGAACTTCAAGTAAGAAGTGATAAATTTATCTTTGTTATGTTGATCAAAGAAAGATTACCTAATATCTTTCTAACGTAGAAGGTTCCCTTGATTGTGACCTGTAATTGTGTTCTCTGTACATAATTGTAAACCCACGTGCTGGAACATTTTTTGTCTCACTGGTCTCTCTCCTCCATGAGTTTGAGGAATATCTTGACCGATATGAACTTGTTTGTTGACCTGCACCTCTACTTCTATAATAATTTGGAGGCCTCATACTGGATGCAGAATCAGTTTGAACTTGTCTAGATGGCTAGCCATTATTTTACCATAGGCAACCCTATCAACCAATTTGTCTTTCTCTTGAAGACCGCATAAGTTGAGTGGGTTGTCCTCTTCCTTGAGCTATCCACCTGTCCCATGAATTACAATATGTGATTCGATAGATTATATGATTGGTTCTCCATTTGTCGCAACTTCAACTACTTCTTCTCGTGTCTTGTTGAAGGCCTCCTTCTTGCCTCTTTTGCAGAGGCATTGATTCAGAAAACTGGGCCTGGTCCTCAATTTTTTTTCTTGCATTTTCTATCTTCTTCTCTTCCTCTGTAGGATATGGCCCTTCATCATCTCCATAAAAGGTTTGATTAGTATCCACTTTGTGACTGACTTTTACTAATTCATGTTCATGTCCCCCTACTTTGAAGGATTCTGAATTAATGATATTATACTCCATTGAGCAGTCACGAACAATTTCTTGATGTCCTTCATCTATGATTGGCTCTGCCTTGTAAATCTCTTGTCGGGGCTTGTATGAATCAAACTCATTGAATGAATCTCTTGTTAGAAGCAAATTTTGAAGACTGGACTTCATTTGCTAGAAATGAACCCTCAAAATGGTACCATTCTTGAGGTATACTAGAAAACCCCTCTCGGTCTATTTTTTAAATGAAATTATTAGAACTGCTCATCTGAGAATCTGAAGATGCCATGGGTCTTCCAGAAACAATTCCTATTAGAAGCAAGTTTTCTCTATTAGAAAAAATAACACAAATTCATCTCAAAAAGTCTCTTCAACACAATTTAAGTAAAGAAAAGTATATTAATTTTTTTTTACTTTTCTTTATGAAATCATAAATATAATTAAATATGCCTAATTAAAACAAATTATATTAAAATAGCAAATTTGTTTTTTTTTTCTAAATTATTATGTTAATTATTTTCAGTATGTTAATTCTTTCAAAATCAGAAGAATGTTAAGACACAACAAAGGATAGGACTAAATAAAAAAAATTACTTCAAAGCATCCAGTTTACATAGGATCATATTGATCAAATATGTAGTTTTGGCAATGAAATCGAAATGTTTAGCCATATTAATCAATAGCACTTCATTGTTATTATTAGCAATTAACAAATTTAAGTGATAAAATTCCCTAGTTGATAAAATTCCTCAGTTGATAAAATTCCTCAGTTAATTATAGGTATCTCCTTAACTTAAATAGTAATGTTAAATATATTAGGGTGAAAAAATATTTAAAAATTTGTACACTAGAAATTGTTTAAATGTCGAGATTGATAAAATTCTTTTGTTAATAAAAATTTTAAAAGTTTTGGTTCATAATTTATTATGATAATTTAATTTTTTTGTAGAAGTTTCTGTTTTTCATTTTTTTTATAATTTTATGAAACTTTTACTGTTCTCAGTTAAGTTTTTGTGCACAAATAAATGCCACATCTTCCCTTGATTCTGCAATCAAACCCAAAGGAGAGGAAAGTGTATCATGTGAATGCTCTTTCTATTTGTCGTTTCCAAT
The DNA here is from genome assembly GCA_001517045.1 of Pseudotsuga menziesii. NCBI lineage: Eukaryota > Viridiplantae > Streptophyta > Pinopsida > Pinales > Pinaceae > Pseudotsuga > Pseudotsuga menziesii. The sequence goes on along the minus strand of LPNX010208990.1, from coordinate 44,886 downwards.
TTTACTCTCTACTTGAGATACCCAAGTACAACTCAATGAAGAAGCACAAATGGAAAACCCATAGCAGGGGAAATATATAGATTTACTTCCTACAATCTATGAAGATTTAGTCTCACTCACTTAGTGGGTTTTGGCCCTCATGTTTCTGGATTAAATTTAGAATTTTTCAGACCACTTCCTTCTGAGATAACTGAAAGAAAAAAAACACATTTCATTTGAGGTTTGGTTTTCTCTTGAGCCCTAAAAAGAACAGAAGAAATAGTTCATTTGAATTTTAAAGTCATTTTCCACGGGTCTAAGTTAAGCTAAACTTCATTGTAGTGGATATCGATTTAAATAAAGTCAAACTATTTTAGTATCTCTGAATCTAGCTAAAGAATTTTGCAGATGGATGTCCAAATGCAGAAATCTGTAGAAAACTACTTTAATATAGAATTTATCTGGAGATATAGAGTCTAGATTCTTTGCAAACCAATCCCTATAATCGCAATCAATTATGTGCATCAAACCTCAAAATTTTGAGATTCAAGCTATATTTTATTATTACTAATTCACACGAGTGCTTCCAATGCAAACAAAAATATGCTGACACTAAATGGCATCAATCTCTATTCCTCGAACATGCTCTAATCGTCCTAATATGATTGTAATCTTGAAATAATAGATAAGAACCTGATGAGTATTTTTGAAGAGGAATCGTTACAGTTCACTACAAGAGAGATTGTTTTTGCCACAACTCTAACCATGTGGAGATCTCGTCTTCTCTATACAATTTTCAGATGCCTCCATAAAATCCATCTAACCCACTACTATCCTCACGCGTCCTTCTTTTGATTGGAACTTGCCTCCACCTTGAACCCCTGGTATATTGCTTGAATTCTAACCACAATACATCTGCTACAAAACCAAAGGACTCAAGGAATCAAAGAACTAAACATACAACAACATTAACACATTGTACCAAGTAGATGTAGGAGAAAAAGTACACTAAAAAAGCAATGAACAGAATGTTTAAAACAACATTATACAAATGAAACAAAGATCTACATCATATGAAAATTGGTGTTGCACATAATCTACTTTAAAACAGACAATATAAATATTAAAAACCAAAACATAGAAATCTCTTATTAGGGAAATAACAATTATCGAAGAAGTTTGATCTGTTTTACCTTGAGAAACTATTTTACTTCGTCCTTTTGAATCTCCCTTTTTGATTCCTTTTGTCCATCCCTTTCCAATTTTCCCTTTCTGTGTAGGTTTGGCTAGTGACACCTTAACTTTCACTTGTAAGAAAACCAAAATATTAAGAAGTTACAACTGGAATTGCAACAAATTTCATATGTTATCTAATAATTTATCCTCCCAAAATACAATGGAACTACTTCAGAGAAAATACAATAAGAAAACCAAACCTTTATATCTCCATCAATCAGTTCATCATCCTTACTGAATGCCTGAATACATGCAAGAGCATATTTCCGAGTAGTGTAGTTCACAAACCCAAAGTCTTTTCTCTTGGAAGATTGCATATTGGATGCAAGAACAACCCTTTCTATCTCACCAAATTTTCGAAAGCATTCCTTAACTTGTTCCTCATTCCATGTTAGCAGAAAGCCTTATACAAATATTGACTTTACCTGTAAAGGAAAGGAAGCTCCCACTTTAGCAAGACATACAGTTGAAAACCATAGAGAGGAATGATTAGAACACATATTGAAAACTAAAACATTTGCAAACATGACAATAAACAAGATCTACAAAACTATCTTTAAAAAACAATGCAATAAATATTCATCTAGTCATACCTGTGCCATTACATCTTCATCCAGATCATTCAAAGGCTGAGCCATTTGAATGATTAGACCATACAGAGGAATGGTTAGAGCACATATTGAAAACTAAAACATTTGCAAAACTAACAATAAACAAGATCTACAAAACTATCTTTAAAAAACAATGCAATAAATATTCATCCCCATACCTGTTCCATTACATCTTCATCCAGATCATTCAAAGGCTGAGCCCGAGCAACCTTAATAGGCCTTTTCATCCCAAAAGGATTCCTCTTTTGCAAAGTTGTTTTAAATGCAATTTGAGCATCTTTATAACTTTCTAGTTTCACAAATGCAAAGCCATGTTTAATTCATGTGTTTTGGGGATCTTCAATCACAGTGACATCGATAATATTTTCAACTCCAACCTCTTTCACCTTGTTTAAAACCTGCAAAGACGCAATCAACATATTTGTAGCTTAAAATTTTTATTAAGAAAATGACATGTATGTTCATACTAAACTCTAAGCAACCCCAAAAATACTTGAGATATATTTAATATGGATAAATTGAATGATGAACTGACAACAATATTTCGGAGAATAAGGCAATTCATTACAATGTAGTGAAGAACCTATACATAAAACTTTAGACTCAAACTCTCTAATATATTCATAATGAAGAAATAATAAAGAGCACATGAGGCCAATACTAAACAACAAGGTGTTGTTGAGGAAGATAGTGTCATTCTCCTCATGGTGCACAACTCCATGCTTCTTACCTTTCATTGCTATGTATTTTCTAGTGTACAATCTGATTGCAACAAAAGTACATATAAGTAAAAAGCTTCCATCTTGTTATCCAAAAGGCTGAAAATAAATACACTAAAACCATAAAAGGACTCAGAAAGTCATAATAATTGGAAAATTATGAGATTACCAAGTGTTCCTTGAAAGCAAAATGTTTGCCACAACCTTCAAACATACACTTGTGTGCACACTCATGTTTTTTTGAGTGTCGACAAAGCAACTGTTTGCTCTTAAAACACATAGCACAATATTTAAATTTGCACTTGTACAGTTTGTCCCCACTAGAAATAGAAACTGGAAATGGTTATATTGAAAAATAAACTGGATTTCAAGTACAAAAACAAATACACACTCGAACTGGTCAGCACATTCGGATAGAAATACTTTATATTATGAATAGAAGTGTAAACAAAAAAGACTCCATACTATTTAGTAATTTACCTATTCTCATTTCGATGGTCCTTCAAGCTGCTTGGTGTGGCAAATATTTTCCCACACTCTAAACAGTTATGCACTTTTTCATTAAGAAAAAGAATCTTCTTTGTTTCTTCTAGCATCATAACAATATGAGAAACAATATGGCATTGAACTGAGCTGTACATGCATCATCATATTTCTTGCAAAGCCAAGAAGTTGGAGATTCTTTTCAGCACAACTACCTACCTTTTCTATTTGTGACATTGTCAACTCCTACCATGGAATTGAGAGAAATTTAGATGTTACTCCTGATCCAAGTGTTGATGCAGCAAGCAATCTGAATGCCATCACCAGTTCCTGAGTTTCACTTCCTTTCATCTGTTCAAACCTTTGTGAAATCGTAAACTTGTGAGACAAATACAGTTAGAACGAATCATATTTTTTAAACAGTAGGCAATATTAATGCATGCCTATTGACAAAATGACAAACCCATTAGTGTCCTCTTCCAATGAAACCAGTTTTTTAAGTATCGTGGTTTTCGTATTCATATTCCCAATTATCCTAGAATAGCATGAAAATTGCATGGAAATGAGAGTTTTTGTGTTGTGTCTGAGATTTGTTACTTTTCAGAGATTGAATAGTTGCAACTTCAAATTCCAAGGAATCACATAAGAATCGAGAAGCATTCATAGCTTAAACACATTGGGAAAGTGGGACAAGGACCTCGATTACCTTCATAAGATACAGCCTGAGTTGTTCCGAATTGCACTCCCAAAATCAAAATACATAAATACAACATAGAAAAAGCACTAACCTAGTCCACTTCCACTTTGAAAGTGTGTGTTTTTTTATCACTGCTTTCTTCCTCGACATTCCTCCTACTTCTGAAGCATTCAGAGTGGCAATAATAAATAGTTCAACACTGCCATTGTGTTGATCACATGCAAGTCTCATCAATTTTTTATGCACTGCATAGATACAAGTAAAGTGATCAGCTCGGCAACAATTATGTTCAATGAACTAATGAAAAATAAAACTCCTTAAATTTCGTAGTATATTCAAGCATGAGTCAGCAATGGAGCAATTATAAAAACTAAAAAAGAGATTGTATTAATAACTAAAAAGTTCAATAACTTATGTTAATAATGAATATTTTTAACAGAGTCCAGCAGATCATGGTCTCAGTGGATGACAAAAACATAGACAAAAAAAAGTAAAATAAAATTTCAAAAAGGAAATATTAGGATTTTCCATCGGAGTTGGCTAATATCTAGACCATTTGTACCTTTCCACGTAAGTTTGGCCGGAATCCGGCAACATGATTTGTTGTTGAAAATGAGATTTCCAGTGTTACAATTGAAATTTTTATTGCAGAAATGGTTTCAGGACCCTCGATTACCCTTGGGGCATCTATATAATGCAATTTGAATCACTGAAAACTACCCCTTGAACAATTTCCACTGGATTTTGATCAGAAAACTCGGCGGATTATAGGTGCAAATGGTTTAGAGTTTAGCTTACACCTTTGCTGTCATATTTTGGGCAAATGAAATAGAACATCAGATCAAATGGTTCTAAAACTACAACATAACATCATATTGCCTATGGTTCATTTGAGTGAAATCACAGTTAATAGTCCGGATTTCAGCCAAATTTTCAATTTTCAGCAAAGGAGCATATTCTCTTAAGATTGTAGCCAAAAAAGATATGCCGGTTAACCTAGACTATGTAAGAAGGAGTAGCCTATATACTCAAAACCTGACTCAATGATCTATATTCCTTTGTGGGTCTAGTCTAATGTAATACAATATAAAAAAAACAAATACATTAAACATATAAACATATAATTATGACTTACCAAGTTAGTCTAATTGGAGGTGTAGCCGCTTCAGATTTTTCCTTTTCTTCTTCCCCTTTGGTTGTTCCAAATTATCAACACAAGCAAAGCATGAGTGTTCCCTCTGAGCATTTCCATGCACACCTTCTTCTTCTTGATGGGATTTAGGGCCACCCTCCGAGCCATCAGATTTTGGGTCAAAAATATTTTGGTCCACGGAATGAACGTGTGTTGAAATGGGCTGATTTTGAAGGATCTGGTTTGTGACAACTTTTTCAATGGAGGCCAAAACAACCACAAAACTCAGGTCCCCAAGACCGGCTGCGATGCGAGATAAGAGCCTCTATTCAAAAACCTCCCCTAAAGAAGAATCAGTGCATGGGATTTCAGACCCGTCTCTCTCTCTTTTGATGCTGTTATCACCTGCATTGCCTTCTTACAGGCCTTGATGGCTTTCCTCTTGATGATTTTCTACAAGCATTTCCTTCTTTCAGGCCTTGATGGCTTTCCTCTTGATGATTTTCTAAATTTTCTGACGTGGGTTCTCTGTATCCCTCATCTAAAAGATGTGGTTGGTCAAATTGAGGTAGTTAAAAATGGGATTGTGGTTGGTGTCCTGTATGTCTGACCTGTAATGGGTGCAGCCCAACTGGGTGATGAATCTGATCAGGCCCTTTGTTTGGAATCTACTCCTGCTGCTGACAAAATTGTTGTAGCTGTTGCTGGTGTAATTGGTGGAAATGGATGAAATGATGGTGCAATGGTGATGGGAAGAGTACGGGGTGGGCAAGGAATGGAGGATGAGAATGGGGATGGTGGCCAGGAGAAGAAGGAGAAGAAGTCATGTGGAGAAGAATCTATTGCTGGTTATGGAGAAGAATATATTGCTGGCTATGAAGAAGAGGGAAAACTGCTGCTAGTTGTGAAATCTCTGCTGGAGGAGGCTCCAGCTTTACTGCTGATGTGAAGTAGTAGAAAATCCAGGAGCTTGCAGCCGCTGATGAAAGGAGAAGAGTCACATGGAGAAGAAGCCAGTGAGACATATGTGAAGAACCAATGGACACACTGAAAACCAACGAACATACTAGTGGAAAAAGGAAAAAAACACTAGATTTTTTACTACATAGGTGGCATTTTGGCATTTGCAGAAGGGACAATGAAGTGAACAGTGTTTAAAAACCAAAGTTCAAAAAGAAAACACCTTATGGCGTAATAATGTGCATGATAAAGACATTCAAATACAAAGTTTAAGCCAAGATTTTTTATAATTATTTACTTTCATTTTATTAGCTAATAATTAATAATACAAGTAAGAATTCAACATACCCGAGATCACCAAGGTGTGTACACTAGACACACCAAACACACCGCATCAGCACTCCAGACACAACAAAGAGCAGATACCAGACACACTGCATCAGCACTTGAGACACAACAAATAACGAGCACCAGATTCTCTGCATTAGCACTCCAGACACAACACATAGTAGTGGAGTAACCTACAAGCGCTCAACAAGAAACATAGATTATTAAGTAAAATTGGGGAAAATGTATAGCTGTATTTGGAGGGATTTTTTTAGATTCATGGGATTTTTTTTCCACAACCTAGACACCCGGAACTCCCCATCGCGTCAAGGCTATTTCAAATATTAAATGCTATTTAAGAAAGTTGTTTTTAATTGTAGCCGTTGTTGAGATTTGCAGATCTAGGTGAACAGATCAGTTGAGCCGATGTATGATGCCACATTAAGTGTGTTATTCTGTTGACTAGCTTATATTTTTTGAGAACAATTGGGTATGACAACAATAGTTTGCATGGCATTAAAATTTTTTGTTTTCAGTTATATGTTAGAATTCAGATACCTTAGCTAAAGTTGTTTTCTTTTAATTATTGATTTAGTATTGGTTTTTTAATTAAATAAGATATAAATGGATAAGGTTGTTTTTTTTATTATTGATTTAGTATTTTTTTTTAAATTAAATAAGATATAAATAGGTAATGTACAATTTCATCATGGAAGGAACTTAAGATGGTAGAAGTGAATTTTGATGGGATTAGCATCAAAATATGTTTAGAAAAACTAAGTTATTTGTTTGTGAATTTTTTTATTCAATATCAATAATAATTAGATATAATGTTGTGGAATAATATTTTTGAGTAAGAAAGATATTTTTTCTTCTTTATTACTTTGAAAATGAGAGGAATGTATAGACTTCTCACCTTGCCACATATCTTTGGGTTAAATAGGTTTTTAATTGTATAGATTACTCTTCAGGAAGATTAGCTTTTAGTTACTTAGAGACACTTTACTAATAGTGTCAACTTAGATAGTAAAGTTGTTATCCCATGTGGTCATAACATAGTCTAGTTATAATGAAACTATATTTTTTTTAAAATTAATTTTAAAATACTTTACTTTATGTAAAATATATGCGGATAAAATCTCATTTTGTTGTCATCATTAAGCTAAGACACTAACTTTTAGAGTTTTTCATTGGTGACCAAGGCTCAATTCCCTTGAGGGCATTTAGCCTTTGAGGTTGTTGTGGGCGAACCTAGAGGTAGTGGCTCAATGTGTGAGGCTTGCATTGGAGTCCTTGTGCACACATAAGTGGATCAAAAGATGACTCTCTTATCATCCTTAAAGCATACCTCAAGACTAACTTTTTAATTACTATAATACAGGGATGGATCCATTTTAAACTTAGATCTATCAAGCATATTAATTTTTTGACACATCCAAAAAAAATTAACACCTCAAGAAATTTAATCCCTATCTCTCCTTGATAAATCTTCCTTTAAAATTGATTTATGTTTTTATTTTATTTTTATTTTATGAGTAATAAATTTTATTTGGTTAAATAATTTTTTATGATAAGAAATAACTTTTATTTGGTTTTATTTTTTATTTTATTTTATTACCCCATATGTATTTTAATTTTAATTTTTGGAAGCATAACTTTAAGAATGAAGGAGTGTCCTTCATTCTTCGTTATTTTTTGTAGTGGATTCTTAAACGTTTTTTTCAAGGATTAAGGCCCAAGTTTTCTCGAAGAAGCATGTCTAGGGAACCCAAGACTCATACCAAGTTCTCAAAAAATCTAACGGCACTAATATCCCCACTTATATGAATAATATTCTCTTTCAAGGTCATGTGTGGTGGTTGTAGGCATTGTTCTTAGCCAAACATGCCTAAAATTTACTTTCGGACCTAAGTCCCACTCTTTTCTCCCCAACCATGTCCAAGGTGTTAAAACCTATAATTAGTATTAAAATTCTTCATGTGCCACAAAAAACCCCACTCAAAGGACAAAGATACCATGGAAAGGTCTATGGTAGTTGTTCAACATGTCATTCTTGGCTATATATACCTAGAATATTCCTTTAGGTCCTAAGGCCCAATTTCCATTTCTTAACAATGTTTACTGCCCCAAGACCCATATCTAATCCTCAAAAACATCTTAACACTGCCCATATTTTGACTATAAGGACAAATATCCCCTCGAGAGGTTTACTTTGGTGGTTGGAGACATCATTGTCAGACCTTTAGGTATATAATTTTCGTATATATACCATTGCATGAGATTTGTACACCAACCATGGTTAATACCTCAACACCTAAACCTAGTGTTCAAAAAATCTTAATGGTGCCCATATCTGCTCTTGGTGGATAGGGATACCCTCAGAAGATCATGTGTGATTTTTCAACATGATTTTGTTGGACCTACTTACCCATATCCCAACTTGGAGGAAAATGATACTCTTAGGAGATCGAGAGTTATGGCTCAAGGTGTTTTTCTTGAAGTAGGCTACCTAAAAGTCTATTTTAGATACTAAGTATTAGTTTCCTCTGTTATCAATGTTTATGGTCCCACGACCCATCCTTCGTTCTAAAAACATTCTAATGTTTCCATGTTACAACTTAGAGACCAAATATCCTACATAGAGGACACGTGTGATAAGTTAAGGGTTTATTCATGGCCCTTGAGCTTAAAAGGTTACATTTAGGACTAAGTCTAATGTTTCATCACTCTATCTTGGTTTAGGCATCAATACTTACACATAGTTCCCAAAATACCATAACGGTTCCAATATTCTCTATTGAAGGTGAAGGATCTCCTTGAGAATCCATTTGTGTTTGTCCAAGGCATTTTTATTAGCATTAGAAACACAAAATATCCCTTTAGGGACTAAGGTTTAGGTTTCCTCCGTCCACCATGTTCAAGGCCTTGTGAGTAATACCTTGTGCTCAAGAGTTCATAATGGTGAACTCACATCACCATTTTAAGGTCAAACATCCCCTTGAGAATTAATGTGTTTTAGCTCAAGGAATCATTCTTTGGACTATATTCCATTAATATGCATTTAATGGATTAGGATCAGGAATTTTCTACCAACTATGTCTAAGGCCCAAAGACATACTCTTGGACAACTATATGCTAGACAGGTTGATGTGTGGTTAATCAAGGCATGAATCTTTATCTTAAATGCATATAACTTTACTTTATAGAATAAGGGCTATATTTCCTTCCTCAATCATGTTCAATGCATAAAAACTCATACCTATTATAAAAAATGTTGTAATGCCACTTGTATCCCCACTTGAAGACGAGGATACTCTTGAGAGGTAGTAGGTGGTGGTTTGAGGCATTGTTGATGGCCATAAGTACCTATAATATTTATTTGGAGTCACATCTCCACATTTCCTCCCCAAACCATGTCAAATTCCTAGAAATCCATACATACTACTCAAACTATTCCAATGGATCCCTTAGTCCCACTCAAAATAAAACGCTACCCATGATAGGTGCTATATATAACTTGAGTTTTTTCTCTAAGACTTAGACAATTAGAATCCTCCTTTATGGCCTAAGTTTTAGGTTTTCTCCCCCAACCTTGCTCTCATATCCAAAACCCATACATAATGTTAAACATTAGAGGAAATTTCACCTCAAAATGGGCCTCCTAAGAAAATTAATAAAATAATAGTTAAAAAAATAAAATAATATTTATTAATTTTGGAGGAAGAAAAGAGAAACTATTTTTTACTTAAATTTAGATTGGGAGAGATCTTTGGATGCGGAATTAAATTTCGCACCCAATGAGTACCCACTCAGCATACTTTTGATGGACCCTGCTACCCCAAAAACAAGAAATACCTAAAAAAAACGTCATCATCACGTTTTTCCAGGTATTTCTTGTTTTTTGGGTAGCGGGGTCCATCAAAAGTATGCCAAGTGGGTACTCGTTGGATGCGGAATTTAATTCTGCATCCAACGAGCTCTCCTGATCGAAATTTGAGTAAACAAACGGGGAGATATGTCGAAAATACAAACAAAAAAAGTAGTTTTTTTATGATACCTATCCCCAAATTTATATTAAAAAAGTGTTTAAGACCTATACGGTATTTCAAATTTAAATCAATTTCATTAGCTAACACATGATGACATGGAATTTGAGTTAAAGTTAAAATTTCCTCTAATGCAACTTCTTAGTGTCATCAACATCCCACTATTAGGTGAAGGGTATGATTCAGAGGTCATTTGTGGTGGGTTAAGGTATTGTTCTTTTCCCTCTATGCATAAAAGTTTAGAGTGTAAAGCCAAAATTCTATTTGTAGACCATGTTCATAATCCTAAGACCAGTATCTACTATTCAAATCCTTCTAATGTAATTAATATCCCCACTGAGATGTGAAATATTCCCTCGATAGGTTGTGTGTGTGGATTCAAGCCATTGATAGGCCTTGCATGTATAGGATGCTCCTTTATGGCCTAAGTCCCAAGTGTCATCTATTTACCATGTCAAAGGCATTGAGACCCATGTTTATTGCTCAGTTTCTCCTAATGGAATTGGTTTCTCAACTCATACATCAAGGATACTCTTAAACGGTCTTTTATTGTCATTTAAAGTGTATTTCTTGACCATAGATTCCTAGGAAGTTCCTTTAGGATCTAAAGTTCAGGTTTCCTTCGTTGTCCATGTATAGGGGCCCAAGACCCATACCTAGTCCTTAAAACCTTGCAAATTCCAACCATATCCATATTCTAAGGCCAAGGATCACCTTGAGAAGTCATTCCTTGTGGTTGTAGGTGTCTACATGTCTATTAGCCCTGAATCCCCAAAAGCATCACTTTGTGCCTAAGGCTTGGTTTCCTCCCTTAACCATGTCGATGAATCTTAGTCCCATTTGTACATGTAAAAATTTCATAATAGTATTGACATCCACACACACAAGCTAAGAATACCCTCACAAATCCATATATAGTGGTTTGAGGTGCTTTTATTGGCCATATATGTTTAGAATATTCCTATAATACTTAAGGTATAAGTTTCTTCCCCCAACCATGCCTAGGGCCTTGAGACACTACATAATTCTCAAATATTCCTAATGAAACTAATGAACCAGTGAACCCTTCCCAATGAGCCAAAGACCTTCCAAGATATGCACCACATCAGATTCCTCTTAAAAGAGGAAAAAATATGAGTCGTTTGACAATCTGCTAATAGTTGGTGCATAGTTTAACAATCGCTTCCGGTGTTTGGAAATCTAGTCCACCCAACCTCCTTGTCCAAATGACAATATTCCCGCCTCCCCACTAGCTCCCACGGACTAAGAGATTACACCTTTTCCATAACATAATCATTATTGACCACAAACCACCTCCGACTCACCTGGGATTTAAATGCCTTAGCCATCTGATAGGTACGATGCTCGTAGCCCGACACATCCCCAGAAACCTCAGGATTCCCATCCACCGAGGGGCATTGCATGGTAAGAAAACAAACTATTCATGGGAAAAGAAGCAACATAAACATTAGAATGGGGGAAAAGGACAACCCCTATATCATGTGCTCAAACACAAAGTCAACCTTGACAACTGGAAGAAAAAACCAGAACCCCAACAACCAAGAAACCTCGTGAGTAGCCCAAACTAACACCCAGGTAACCCACAACCTCGTGCACCGAAAAAATAGTAATACACTTGTAAAGTTGTTTATGAAGATATAATATTTTGTATTATAAGAGGTTGTTGGACAATGGTTAAAGAAAGTACATAGGTTAGCCACTTAGATATTAGTGGGTTAGTGACATCAATCATGGATAATTATATTCTGCGATAATCTATTATGTTTGACTATTATAAGACATAGTCAACCATAGTAGTTAGAGAGATAATGGATTAATGGTCAAGTCATATTAGTAAGATGGTTGGTCAATAATTATTGGGTTGGTGAGTTATAAATTGATTGTTAGAAATTGTGTTGATTAGTAGGTAAATGATAATGAGGTTAATAAATTAGTGGTTAGAGTTATTTAGAGTTAAAAAGATAAGGCCAAACACAATAAAAAAATCTAAATCTGAAAGATAATTAAAATGGAGTTGTGAAAACTTATAAATACCACATCCAAATAATATTTTAATTTGGAATTGAAAATATATATACATACCATATCCAAATGAAATTTTAGTTTGGCATAAAAATGATCATATTAACTAAAACATTCAATTTAATTTTATGTATTTTATGAATTTTAATATTAAAAAGCCTTTATACATTGCTTTCAAGTAATCAAATTGTTATTTTATATACAAGATTATTGTCCATAAATTCATTGGGAAAATGCTTAGTAAATTTTAGATTAAGTAAATTATGTTTTCTTAATTAAAATGCTTTATTTTATATCATAACATTTATAATTATTAATTAATTTAATTAATATATAATTTTACTTATAATTTTGTTTTAATTTAACTAAAATTACCAGTGTCACTAGAAGATAACAAACCAACAAAATGAGGATTGTGACATCACCAAACTTGGCTTTTGCTTCGACCACTTTATATTTGTACTAACAAGCCACATACTAGAGCAAAAATTAAAAGTGTGCAAACTATGATCACAATAACATGAAATTGACATTTTCATAGTTAAATCACATATTTAACCAATAAATATAAGATAACTTTATTTTATTTAAAATTAAAATTAAAATTATTCTAATTTTAAAGTTAAATATTAAAATATAAATTTAATTTACAAATTTATTGAAAAATAAGATGTTTTTAAATACCTAGACTATTACATAATACTCCCTCTTTGGTAGACAGAGTATTTTTTATTACTACTTTATAATATTAATAATTAAAAATAGTTATTTTTATTGTTTGCCAATTAAAAGTCTTAAATATTTATTTTTTAAACAGTATTAAAAATGAATAATTTAATTGAATTAATAAATTCTAATAAATAAATCTTACATGTCCATATCCATGTGACAAATAATTATTAGCACCACTTTATGGTACTTTCCAACATGACATTTCTCTTAACATACACGAGTAAATACATAATTTCCACTAAATATTTACACCATTTTAACACCACAAAATATAAGTGGTGCTAATACCACCACTTTAACACCACAAATTATAAGTGGTGCTATTAGCACCACTTTAACACCATAAACTATAAGTGGTGCTATTAGCACCACTTTAACACCATAAACTATAAGTGGTGCTAACTTGTGGTGCTAAAAGATGGATTTTCTTGTTGTGGTGATTCATGTATCATGAAGAGATAAAGATAGGTGTTGGTTCCTGTTTATAAGAGAGAAATATCGGTTCCTATAGGTGGTTGTTCCTCTTCTGTAATCTCCACTGATACTTTGCAGTTATACCAGTTCAATAGTGATGCGGAGACAAGGTCCTAGTTTCTTTTTAGTAGGTTCGCTTGCTAAACTCTACTGAATATTAACTAGAGACCTGATCCTTTCAATTGTTTTTTTCAGTTGGTGAGTCCTCTGCTGCAGGAGTTGTTGATGAAGGAGTGGAATTATCGGGTTCAACCATTTAAGTAGTGTAACTAGTGGTCCCAAGGAAGGGTAGAAGCAAGGTCTTGGTCCCTAACCTACCAATTTCATGTCTCACTATCATGAGGATCGAAATATGTCTTTCACGGTGTGATCCATGTGTCAGATTTTGTCAAGGTTTTCTTAGTAAAAGAGAGGATCTGAGCCGTCTTGCTATGGAACTTGTATTGTAAGGTTATCCATCATATTTATAAAGGGTTAGACCAAGGAGTTCATGATGTTCATGATTGATAGTCATAGTAAGAGGGATACCCATAGTCAGGATAAGAAAAGATAGATCCAGGAGTAGAGGCTATTCATAAGTGAGAGCATCAGTAGATAAAGAAGTAGGAGCATCACCTTGTGGGAATATTGATGCATAGTGAATGTTTATTGTGTCTCTAGTAGGATCAGCCTTAGATCCAGCATTTGATGTAGTGGGTTAAGAAGATTATGAAGGAGATAAAGATCGAGGATAAACAGGTTGTAGAGATAGTCTAAATGTTCATATTACTCCGACATTCCCTCCCTACGAAGGCATGTACAAGTTGGGTTCTATCCTTTCTTATTATTTTTGGTCATGAAATAGTGAGAGGAACCACCAGTAAATAACTTGTTGGATGTACCTGGAGATGGGTTCTGGGGTTTGTAGTTTAAAATCCCTTGCATACAATTAGGATTCTGAATATTTGCATGTTGAGATAAACCTCTGCTTCAAAGCTTACTATAACATGATGTTGGAGGAAATTTGTGAGATACATAGGATTTCCCACACATATAATTGATGCTTATAATGATAAGTGCAATCAATTCTAACCATTGTTATATGCACATGAGACTCTTAGGAGGCAATGTGGTCAATGGGGCAATGGAAATGTTTATTGACTAAACAAGGAAGAAAGAGATATCTAAAATGCTAGACACTAGAAGTGCAATAGGAGGAAGAGGACATAGGGAAAAATCTCATCTTGCTCGAGAAAGAAGGCCCTGTCGAGGTTCCTTCCCCTGGAACAGCGTTGACCAAGAAAAGGAAGGTGACTACCATAGAGCCTACCGCAGAACCTATATAAAAAAAGGGAAATAAAGATCGATAGACAATTGTAGCTACTCAGGACAAAACCATTAAAGAATAGGAATTATACTAAATAGAAGGATACAAGTCCCACTACAACTAATTTTTTGAATAACACATTCGACCCCATAATTGGATTTGCACTAGGTTACTCACCTCCCACAACTGCTCCTAGGAAAATAATGAAGACACCTATAAGGTCACCCCACATAAATTCTTCAAGTGTGATTATAGAAGTGGATACTTCACTACAACATGTAGAAAATGTGAATTAATCCTTTATGTGCCTTCACCAGGCTTTGCAACAACAATTTAATGAAGTAGTTGCAGAAGCACATAAAAAACCAGAAGAGTGGTTCCTAAAAATCTACTCAGACATTGAAGAGGCGTGGGAGGTTTCCGAGGAGGAGAGTAAAATAGTCTAAAATGTCACTTTAATCCTCTAATGCATATCCCGCTTCAAGAAGGCTCCATAGACTAGTGAAAAATAGAAGACAGCGGAGACAAAGAAAGTAGCAAACAATGAAGGGTGGGAAGAAGAGGAAGAGAGCCAGAAGGAAGCAAAGGCAATGGATGATAGGAACATATTGGAGATAGAGGTAGTGCTCTCACCCAGAATCACCCAATATCAAGAGAAGTTGCATGAATTGTATAAGCTAGCCAACAAAAGTGATACCCTATTGCCGAAGATTACTTATGTTAATAAGATTTTGGAGTCGCAAGAGAGGAAAAACCTAAAGGTGGGGTGTGCTAAATAATATAGAACAATATGGTATGAAATAATAAGATACATAAGAAGTCTCTTCAGAAAAGGTCTCTCTCAATGCATATCAAAATAGAAGGTGTGGAGTGGTACTTAAGAAGAATAAACAATGAGGTGCGTGAAGGAAAGTAAAAGGAGAGTAAAATAGTTTTTGCGTTAGAAAAAACAGAAATTGGACGTAGGGAATTTGTTGAAACAAATAGGAAACAAAAACAAAAGAAGGCATGAAAGTGAGAAGATCCTCATATTAAGGCACCCGGTTCGTGGGGGTTGTGAAATCCATATGGTAGTGCTGGATTTGAGAGGTTAGAAAGAAAGGCTAAGAATCATAAAAGAAAGTCTGATAAAAAAAATTATTTGCCTAGATGTCTGGGCATCATATCCTATCCAATGTCTGAATCCCGTACCCATCTAACAAGGTTTCTCTTGTAGACTATCAATCCCAATTCATTCTGAAGTTAAATGATATAAGCAAAAGGTAAACCTTATTGGCTGACTATCCATCTATATTTGGTGCTTCTAAGATAAGGTCATGGATTGTTGGGAATCCATAAATCCATCATCCTAGGGTGAGACGGTATAAAAGCAAGGTTGTGTTTTTTTATGCCATCCCTCCCCGTCCCATATAAGTGAATATATTTACTTCCTAAGCACTCATGAAGTTTGTGATCTAGAGCTATACCAGGTGCTATATCTTTCGGTGGGTAAAGAGTCTTTGGTAAACCAAAGTAAGGTAAGGGCGAAAGGTTTCATAGTAAGAGTATGTTACCTCCCTTCCCTCCAAAGCATGACTCAATCAAATGTTTATTTGCTTTTGAACACCCGTGAATTCTTATAAGGTAAGTTAATTGAGCCAGCCAGTCTCAAATATGTAAGTCATGTGATGAGTTGGTAACCGGTTGGTCACACATTAAGTAAAGGGTGTGAAAGCACGCTCTACCAAAGTGAGAGGGATTTATTGTCAAGTTTATAAGTTCTTGCAAGAATTCCTTCCATTCACAAAGATTAGGTGATGCAATATTGACTAAATACAAGCAGTTCCAACAACCCAGTCTTGGGTGATTAGCTGTAGGTCCAACTTACAATAATCCAGTAATAAGAAGAGAAAAGGAATAAAAATGCTGTTTAAAGCGCCTACGTACTGTCAATTGTAATTTTACGTATATATAAGGCTAAAAAAAGAATCCTAATACGTAATTCTTCAAGGTAATAGCATCCCAACGAAGCTGAGGAAGTAATGTAGGTTAACTTTCACAGTACTCATCCGGGCGCCTTCCCAGACTGTAAGTATACCGATGAGATAAAATAAGATCTAAGACTATAACGGATATATACTACTGATACTGTGTCCATAAGAAGCTCAGTGTTAGTGGAACGTGTTAGGGCTACACAAAGTCTAATCTAAATGGGTTGCTTACAAGGGAAAGGGATATGTTGATAGCTCCTAAGAATCCTAAGCACTGTGTATATCTAAGGGAATTGCTCGTTATTGGGTAACTATAATGTGTTGAACATGTGTTTATTCCACCTACCAAAGTCGTTATTGGGGTAAGGGACCAATCATCGTGTGCCTCTATCCATCCAATAATCATAGGTTTACAGGAAGGTAACATCTCAACTAATCCAATCTGGCGCTTCTAGGGTATCATAGCATGGCCTCCTAGCTAAGTCCATTCATGCAAGTAAATATCGTGCTCTAAGCACCTCATTCATCCAAGCTAGGTTTTCTTACCAATAGAGTTGTCTTCAATGCTTATTATGATTGGCATTGTCAATAGTGATAGAAATTGACCTTGGAAATTGTGTTTTTGATTGGAAATAGTGTTATCAACAGAAGATACACATATTACAATTTATGTTCGCATGCCTTGTATGTTTTAGATTCTATCGAATTAAACTAGTGAACCAGCAGGACAGACACTTCGATCCTTAATGTTTCCCGCTATAGACAACAACACTTAACAGCCCCCTTGCTTTGGTGATGGTGATCCGTACCACTTGCACCCATGATCAGAGAGTACCACTAACAATCTAGAGTACCACTAACACTCTATACGGAGCACACTTGTAGGATGGATGCAAGCAAGTGCATAGATGAGAGAAACGTATATGAAATATTTGTTCCACAATATAAGGGGTTTGTTACTTGTATTTGTTATTTACAAGCTTCATGAAGGTCCACAACGAATGATAGAAACAATTGAGATGAGTTAGACCAGAAGTCAGTCAGTTAGTACGGGAAAATGCCATGGAACATGAATGATCACGTGCAACGAGCATTATGTCGGTGGAAAACATAAAATAAAAACTTACAACATGAGTCTTGGGAAATCATTTTGATACACTTGCCGCTTGAGTCCCGAGAAATCATTTTCTACACAACTTGAGTCTGTGGGAATTGCATTGGTTATTTGCTCCATGGGTACGTTGCATAGTCGTTGGGACAATATTTTCTCCATGAATCCGTTGATTTTCAGTGCCTAGTTAGTTCATTGAGCCACCTATAGCTATATATCTCACACACTAAGCTATGGTATATATACGTAGACATACTAGTTCTTTATTAATTTACTTAATTTCTTCCATTACAAAGCACAGGTGCCCAAGATGGCACTTTATGGCTTTCAGGAAACAATACTCTCATTTACAATCCCATCCCCATTCACCCAGTATGCACCTCAGCATAGAGATAGCTTTCACTCATGACCAAACAACGTAGTATTCTATACGTGATATACACAAATGAGAAACGTGATACTAAAACACTTCCATGTTTTTAAAAGTAGTGGTATCACCACACCACAGGGTGTTAGTACTTGTTGTCGCTTGTTGCCGGACACACTCGTCCAAATTATTAGCGGTGTATACGTATCCGAAGCAGAATAGTTAGAATCACGATTGTCCGAAGGATATGAAGTGTAAGTAAGTATCGCAGAATGGCTAAGCATAAGGTAAATAAGGTTAATTAGGTTTCAAAGAAGAAGGATCAGAATAAGACCTCAAATTGTGATCGTCGCAAAGTGTCTACGAATGCGTATGGCTAGCGGTTGGCGTAATTTCTTTAGTCCAAAGTGTTAGGCATCTTGTAAGCATTAGGCTCCGAAGCAGGCTGCAAATCATAATAAGTGGTTGACTAGGTTTACTAGTCATGAAAAATATACGTCTACGACTCGTGTGTATGGCTATACGAAGTCTGATAAGGATATAATAAGTAAAAGGCTTGGGCGAAGTGTAAATCCGGATTTGAACAAGTGCAATTGGTTTTGTGGGTGAGTCTTGGCCTTTCGAAACACTAGTCAATTGGATATGGTTCATTCATTAGTATACATCGTATACAAATTGTAAATAGAAGGACAAGCCCCAGACTTAGTTGAGCTATAAGTAGATTCGGAAATGACGCTCTTCGACTTCGCAAGTGAATAAAAAAAATGGCTCCTTGGGTTGGGCCTCTTCAAAACGCTACTAATCATTGTATAATGGTGGCTAAGCCCGACACGTGCGTGTATCTGCATTCTGTGTATTTATTACTTTCTGAAACAAAAATGTCTTGGAGGCTGGAGCTATACATGGTTCTCTACGGGAGACGGTCTATGTGATTTAGAGCGCCCACCCCTGATAACGCATTTGAGTCGTATGTGGAGGAGATCGCACGTGGGGTTCATTGAGGTTGATAGTGTAAATTGTACTCTCGAGCATACCATCAATAGTTTCTATTTGGAGCTCAATACAGTATCCTTTCTTCCTACAAAACTCGTAGTCATCAGGAATACCAGTCGTAGTCGTAACTCGACTTAGCCAGATTTTTACTTAGGGTTATATCCCATAAAGATGAGTTCCTAAACCAGAAATGATTTGCTACCAGCCTTGTGCTGCAATTCATTCGAATCAGAATAATGGGTGGTGTGGATTCAAGAGCTTGGCTTTGCCAACAAGTAATGTGGAGTGCTGTGTTAAGACTGTACACTCGTGGCAAAGTCATTTGACCATTAGCTAAAGCTCTTCCAAAAACAATTGTATCATTTGCTTTATCTGACATATTTTTCCACAATGCTTCTCAAGATGAAGGACTCTCTTATTCGTTGGATAGATACCTAGCCTATGATGCATTGCTGAAAAATGAGAGAAAGTACATCTTTGTTTACTCAAAGTACACCTGAAAACTTCATCCCATTACCATTGACATTTACACTGTGCCCATGTCGTACACCCTATTATATGGCTAAACTTTAAAATCAGTCGCAGTTGTGCCTATTGCAGTGTTGTGCAGTGCTATATAATGATTGGGGGGTGAAACTGAATTGAATATCTCTTTAGCCATTGCTGTGGTGCACCCTATGGGCTATGGCTTTTGGCGGGGCACCATGGAAAACAGTCTAATCCTTCCCTTTGTGACCCACTAGCTCTGCTTTACGTAGTGTCACTATTGATGGTGTTATATTAATAGTAGTGTGTTGTGGTCACACAACTTCTGTAAAGGCAAAGTGTGAACTAGAAACATAAATCAAACTCGAATCGTGATCACGGTTCACTTTCGGTCCTTTCAGAATGCTACTCGTTGAAGGCGTATCGCTAGTAAAAGAATCACTCTTCTTTTCTGACTCATACCTCTTCATTTCACAATGCAAATAGATCTTCTATGGATATGAATGACAAGACTCAAAAGTTGGATCTCACGTTGACTCCATCTACACAAGTGTTTCCATGTAATGTCTCTAGCGAATCAGGTTCCGCGGGTCTCACTAGCCTATACATGTTACTACTTGAGTCTATAGATGTCTATATGATCTATAGCGTCTATCAAGCTCTCTACGATGTCAACTACAACTACCGATCAATACGGGTACCAAAAGCAGTAATTAAGTGTACCATTTCCAGTTTACGGGCTTGACACGAGGAAATCTGGGTTATAGCACTTATAGTGAACCACTACCAACCTACATCAGCTATACATAACACACAAAACATTGGCGAGCTATCCACACCAGCCAATTCTGCTGAACTCAAACAACTAGCTAGGACGCATCCGGTCGAATTCTTGTTGATGAGTGGCAGCTATTTCACCTCGGTATGGAATGGGGTGAATTCTTACTCTGAGTTGAGTAGGTAGTAAAACTCTCGTTCAAATAACTTTAACATAGTAAAGTAAAAATGCAATAGGTTTAGCATTGCCATTTCCACTATCATGGTGGTTACTAGGGTTCAAAATTGAACCCTTCACAGCCCTTCTAAAGGTTCTAGCCCTTCCTAGAAGTGTAAAGTTAAAATTGCCCTTAAAAAAAAATTTAAAATTTGAATTTTACCCTTCCAATTCCAATAAAGAAGGGTATAATTTATATCAACATTTCAAAAGAAGAGAAACATTTAGAATTACCCATTCATATAAATTTCTCAATATATTGAAATTCCTATCCTATAAAGTTCAACTCATCATTCAAAATATTGTAAATATGATAAATTATAATCACTTACTCACTCATGTCATGCACTCAGTGCTTAGTTGTTGAAGATGGCCAGTAATCATTAATGACTATGAGGAACTAGCCATCAAGATGTGACTCTGACTCCCAAGTCACTTGGGGCTATAATCTAAAGTGTGACAATGTGTCAGCAACTACTAGTCTACTACTAGGCCCGAAACGAGCTCAAAATTTTGTGCTTACTACCTATGTGAACCTTGCTACCAATGTCCACTTTTTTTTCGCAAAATGAAATTCAAAAGGTCGGTTTGAAAAGTCCTCCTCTACAAGACTTCATTTCTTGCATGAATATCACGGACTCACGACAACTATAAAGAACACTCGATGTCATTTAAATAAAAATAATGTCATGTAGCTAGGATCACAAACTGTGCAGAAATTGATTTATGCATTGCTATAGAGAGGTGTCATTGGGCACACGATATGGAGAAACAATGGTTATTAATAAAATTAAAAAAACAATTGTTGGCTCAAGAATAGTCTTCAGTTTGATGAGTGGCATGATCGTGATGTTATCTCCCTCTGTCCTTCCAAACATTTGTGGCTTCTCACGACATTTGTCCTCAACGCTACCAAAATACTTATAAAAAATTACTTGCCTTTACATCCTCTTCTCTTTGAATCCTCATCTCATAGTCATAACTAAGGATTATTATGTCTGCACGTCCTCACCTTATAATATGAGTTGGGTCAAGGCTCAAAGACAACCATAAAATATTAAATTGTCAAGATGCAAAGAGTAAGAGGGAACTATAAGTAAGTCTTATATTAAATTTACCTTATAAGTATTTAATTAACACTATCAAATGAGATTTGACAAGTTGGATTGTTCTGATCTTCTTATCACTCCTTACCAATGTGATTGCAAGGCATTCATTGAAGGTGAAGTCCATAATTTTAGGTCTTCTTCCTCATTATCATTCCTTTTGGTAAGACAATAAAGAGGGTAGTGGCAATCATCAACATGGAAAATGGTCTCGACATAGAGTTTATACACATTAATTGTTTTCATTAAATAATTTAAATTCCTACTCGTGACTATGGATTCAGGGAATTATGGACTGGTACAAAAAACAACAAATTTTAGAGCCACAAGCATTTAACTACTCACACCTATCACTTTCTGAAATCAGCTATTAATAAACTTCTTTTGGTATTCGGGTTCAATTTAAAAGGCATATTGTTAGACTCAGACATGCAATTAGTTGCAAGTATTCAATTGACTTAGGCCCCTCCATCACATACATGCATGCTTTCACAACAAGCGCTGAAAGAACAATATTTGTTTTTTGCTTTTTTTGTGTGTGAAAGGGTTTGGTTAATTTATACTTGTCAATTAAAGTACAATTATTTATATTTCCCTTCATCTCTGAAGGGTTGAGAGAATAAATTCCCTTCCAATTGAAATTAAGACCCACCCTTCAAATTTCATCGTTGGTGGTGCCATAGTTGATCTACCTAGCCTTGTAGTAGTACGAACAATCATTTGGGTACATAAAGTGCACTCATGGGTCAGAGACTTGGCCTCCAGCTGCAGGTTTTGGTACCAAGACAAGCCACGACTCTAAAAACAGAAGGAATCTATGAATTAGGCGTACTTCTTACTATTGTGTAGGGGCATGCAACAAAATTAATTGAATTTACTATAATGTCTTTGTGCAAATGCTTCTGGGTTGGGATAAAGTAAAAACGTAGTACTGGAACCTTGTCCAACCGTGTCTACCCATGGTTGGGGTAGTAAAGAGGGTACGTATAGTAGTATTTACCCATAAGACACACTGTGACGACTAAATATCACTGTGGTATCCCCTCTTCTAGTTATCCTTTGTATCTAGGTGATGTTGTTTAAGTATAGTGACTAAACAATAGAGGTCACATAGAAATGTGCTTTGAGTGTCGTACCTAGAATGTTTGTGGTGTATCGCGTCACATCCCATCTCACAACCGCTAAACAACGTATAACCCGCCAAACATAAGAAACTAAACATATCGTCTCATTTATGATCAACACACCAATACTGCGTATAACAGTGACAAGTGTAACACAGAGCAGCGTATATTGGCGAGTCTTTGTTTGACATCTATGTATTATGATCCGGATTTGTTCATACAATTTTTCATCGGAGGAATTATATCTCTATAGTACTGCTTGTTTATTGCGTCATAGACATACTAACTTCAACTGTCAACATGAAGAAGGGCCATGGCTCAGAAGAGGTCAATGAAGGGTTGGTTCGATGGCTCGTCATAAGAGTTACCGCAAGGAAGATAGCTACCCGAAAGGGGAATATTTACAATTGGCGTACACGAAGTCTTCCCCCACCAAGTCCTTATTAAAGGCATAATAGAATAATTGCTAGAAGTAGTATACGAAGTTGTCTATGCAAGGAAAGAAGGACATGAAACTAATTGCCATGAGAGTGACACACCCCTATTAGTCAATGTGCTAGTCTCAGCATTAACGAGTGGAAGCAACAAGGACAGGGCGACCTATCAGTTAGAAATTATTCTACGCCTTGAAGTGGTAATTTCAATAGTGAAAATTGATGTTGACTTAAGGAAAGCAAGTGCATGACACTCCTATCCTAAACTTATCTGAATTTCCACTCCGAGGTAGGAAGGATATAAAGTTTTCAATATATATTTCTCTTTACTTAATATTGGGATATTTCCATTGGGAAGGGAACCCAGGCACCACAAAAACCAAGCACTACACTTACTATTGGAATATTTTCATTGGATAAGTTAGACCGAACCTCCCACTGTTAATCTATTTTTTTCCTCTCTTGTCAAGGTTATTTCCTCCATACAATGATAGATATATCTTTACCATCTCTGTCCTTCCTATAAGGGATTTCCTTCACTCCAAAGGACTTTTATGAGTTGACCTTACCTCCGTACGAGTAGAACCATAAACAACAGTAGTAGCAGTAGTTCATCCATAAGCATTAGTAACATAAGCAAAGGCATATGGAGCAGAGCCAGTAGTAATCATTTGACCACCTTGCCTAGAATCCCTTACGATCAAGCCATTACCTAGTATAGCAACATCCCGCTCGCAATCAATCTAGCTAGCAAGAAGCATGTAAGTAATCCTGCCGGGTTTAGAGTTGGTTCACATAGAATTTGGGTAGATTTCAATTACTATATTTACCCCTTATATAGGATTTTCCAAATGTGCCTTCTTTGGGAGGTTGAGACTACAGAGCACTTAACCTTCCGTTGTACTTATGTACTATGTTATCTTATGAATAACCCGTGTGCATAGTAATTGATTGTTCCTCTTGAATGTTCCCACTTGTTTCCAGGTCAGCATTTGTTTTATGATCTAAACAAGGGAAGTCATGAGTCCATCACATTTTTCTTCCATCCCATCGTTGCCTTAATTTGTGTCTGTGGTATGTACCTCACATTGGTTTTAAAGAGTATCTCAACACCTTGATTCCAGTAGAACTTTCCCTATCGACTTCAACACCTATATTCTATGGGTTCAATATATAGGTTGGTGTACCTTGGACCTATTTCCATCATCAATGAATTACCTCAGACCAAGCATGGAGAGTCATTATTGCTCCTTGACTTGGTAGTTTCTCACGTGCTCAACTCCAGCTCATTATAACATTGTTGAAATTCATACACTTGGTGGTCCAATGTTCCCATTTATAATTCAAAATTTCTGGACATGTGTGAGCTGTATCATCCCTTAGGAGGGAGTTTCCCTTCAAGTGGCTCCCCACATATTCCAATCACAGATATTGATTCCAAAGACACCGATCCAGTTGCTAGGATTTGGATCCTTTTTTCTACTGGTTGTCAGGGGTTCCTCTCATCCCTGAGTTATAGTTGTCTTTCCCCTATTGACACCAGAAAAATTATTCTAGGGGTTATGGATTTTTTTTTCCTTCATTGATGGGTTGCATTGAACCAAGTTGATAGAGTCCTCCTTGCTCTCAAACTTGGTAGTTTCTCACGTGCTTAACGTCAATACATTATTGCACGTTTGAGGTTTGTACATTATGTTAAGTGTTCTAGCCTCAATTGAAATTCCTTGGATATGACTGGCTCTATTCATTAGTTTATTGATCCTCTAGTTTTAGATTCCTATCTACTAGTTCAATTCATATTTTTGGGCCCCTTCCTGTTCAGTAGGGTGTTTGTGGTTGGCATTGATACTTATGTCTTCAGTTCAAATGCATTCCTCACCCTGGCCCCTTGTTCTCAAGCTCATATATATACTACAATTATGATTTTATTATAATATTTCCTCTCTTTTCCATGATCCCGTGATGTATTTTTAGACACCATTTTGTCTTGTTTGACCGGACCCTTTTTCTTGCCACAGTCCATTATTGTATAATTATTTGGAGATGTCTCGATGAGTATGGGTATGCTCACCTCGTCCCTATTTATATATTGTGCACACCTCACCTCTTTGGTTTGTGTTTGCGGGTGGTTAAATCTTTTCCCTTCTACAGGTGGTCCTCCTTCTTTGGGCACTCTCCTCCCTCTTGGGTCCTTTCCTTTGCATGGGTAAAGAAATAATGATGTATTTCAGTCATACGATATTCTACTAACATCACACATTAGGGGGGTCCGAATATTATCACCTAAAAATTATTCACATGTGCGTACCATTTTGAGTATTTTAACCTGAATACATTACTGATACATGCTTAGCCGTCATTTCCAACTCCATTCCATCACCATATGACCTCAATCTTTTCAGAATATGTCAAGTAAAACCCTAAAATTAACCAAAATTGGCTAGCATAGATAATGGGGCATTAAGTGCACACAGATAATGGATGTAATACTTCAAACGTGTGCTACCATGATAAAACCACTTTTTATAATTGATTTATAGCTCAATTAATTTGCGTGAGCCCTCTCAATGAAATTCTAGTTATGTGTGGACCTTATAAAACCCTAATTACTACGTATTAGACTTTATTTAGTCATTTGTAACCATCATATGAGGGACTATGTAAAGAGGGTTCTCCAACATTCATCTATAAATAAATCTATCGAGGTCACTCATAACATCCAACACACTTCAATAGGGTTATGTTGTTATAATTTTGCTAGATATTTTAGAACCAGTTTCTCCTATCCCCTTATTATAGTTCCTTTCCCATCATTTTACCCAAGGTTGGAGATTGGAGCACACCAAGGAAGCAAATGATCCATCCCAAGGAGGGGCTTTGGATCCCACTTGTATTCATCAAGCCCTTTCCGTAGGTGTTACTCTTACTTTTCCATCTTCATTCGATCAATAAAAGCATTTACTATTCTATTTTCTTCTCTATGTTAAATGATTTTTATTATGTACTTGGTTTTTATTACTTGCATAGATTGGAGTTTCAATTTATAAATTTAGCTAGGGTTTTATTCTAGTATAAAATCCATTTGTATATTGTTGGATTAACAACCATCAAGTATAAGGGTTTTGCTTACCCTTGGTACAAAAATCCACAAATGCAATGTCCTAAATATATTGTCCCAAATAATCCAAGTATGGAATCAAGGCTCCTTCTCCTCAAATCAAGCCCCAATTTTTCGTTATTGATCCTTGAAGCGGATCAGAGATCTCCACTAACACATTCCAGGTAAACATGGATAGAATGAACTCAATATTCACATCAATAGGCGAGTTAGATGGTAAAATTGGGTTAGGCTTAATTGACAGGTAAACCCTTGGGATCATGGATTAGCTGGTATATCCAATAATCATGAATTCTTCGGTATTGGATCAGCATCATTGACATTCCCTATTGAAACTGATTTTACCCGATCCTCATGTCTCTATGCCATTGATTCCCCCCGCCCCTGTACTGGGATTAATATAGCTATTCAAGAGTGGGGGATTAATAAGAGCCATATTTTTCATAATTTAAATCTAGTAACCATATGAGATGTGTGGTAAATTTGTCCACTGGTAAATGATTCCTCTATCCCCCCTCCTCTCAAATGCTTTATAGATAGCGATGCCTAATTTACCCGAGTTTTGGATCGATACCTTCGCTAATAACGAGTATGATTCAAAAATCATCTCTGAAAGCAGGAGACAAAAGTGTCTATATTCAAATCATTTTTAAAACCACCTCGATTGACTTGGATAGAGCATGTGGCAATAGAGCAGAACTGCACTATATAAGTCTCATTTTCACAGGGTTGTTTACTCACCTTCACTACTTGAATATTCTCATTCTCTGGATTTGCTTCAAGTGCTATCATTGGTTCCATGGGGTTTTATTCTCCATAAAATCCAGTCCTTCTTTTTGAATCAACTTGATTGGGGGTTACTCCTAACTAATGAGGCTCTCGACTCAAGGACATAGAGTTTCGGTTATTTCGACCCCCGAGGTTTCATGGTGAAACACAACTATATTGTTGTGCATAAGTGGATACATTAGGTATTAAATACCTCAAAGGATTAATATGATGAGATTACTAATAAAAAAATGGGTGAGAGGTAGACAATTAGGACTGATGATTGACTCTCGTGCCTTCCTGCTTGCAAGAGCTCATACTAGCTCCACAAATCCCTCATCATTTCTGCACTGACAGATCCCTCCTCCTAAAAGAAATCATGTGGGGATTCATGAATCCAGATTTTTAGTGAGTGATTCTCGAAAAGATGCACACAAAGGGACTGAAGATCAGGATGAGGTGAGATCCCATAGGAAGTTTATTCGCTAGTGCCTTATTTAAGTACTCGAATTCTTCAAAATGCCAAAATGAAATTTGTGGTTCGGTCCGTGTATCCACATATATTGATTGTGTTTGCACTGACTTGTCATTTTCTAGGCTTCCATTTCGAACATGAGCGGGTTCTACATGGTCGGTCTACGTTTAGCTAAGATCTGAAGTTCCTAAAGTCAGTTGCTAAACATCCCAAGCTCTATCTATTCCCAGGTCGATCATGGGAGGATTCACAGTGACAAGTCATTCGATCATGAATAGGGGTATACAAAGATATATATCCCATTTTAATGTTGAGGAAAGAATAGGGGGCATCAGGAGAAGCCAAACCACCCACCCAAACCAATCATTCACTTTGGCGAGTTGGATCTAATTCGTATCTCAGGGACATACCTTAACTATAATTTCATGTGATACGAGAGTCATGTAGTCAGTGTCATTTGTAACTTCGTTGTTCCTCGACCCTACTTTATTGAAATGATGTTGACTTCGATGTTTGTGGATTTCTACCCATTCTAATGGGAATAGGATTGGGTTCACAAACATGGATTTCTGCAGGAGTGAAGTGAGCCCAAATTCTGTAGATCAGGGCACCCTAAATGGGAATGATGAACATAGCTTGCATAGATAGATTTCCCTCTTGGCACGCATGAGCAGTAGGAGTGGGAGGTACCACATAGAAAACCCCATATTAACCTCTATTGGGGGTATGTTATCAAGGGGACTTATCCCACGGGATCATCTTAGCATATGCCATAGACTCATGCTTATGGGGAACTTCTATTCTCCTTCCTATCAGCTATGGGTAAGTGGGAAAGGGTGTAAGGGCATACCCCAGATAAACACTTTCTGCTAAAATGGTTTCCAAGAATGGACAAATCCATGGAGTAAGGCCTTTTATGTATACACTCGTAAAGTCACTAACATGGCTCCAACAATTTTTGTCTTCAAGTTGAGATGGGTAAAACCTTCTCTGCTCCTTCATCTCGGCGGGTATCCCATGATTGGTACTTATCCTCTCCTCTTGGGCATGGAACCCCGAGGATTTTTATCTTCCGTGTATGGATTGAAAGGCTCAAAAACATGTACTATGTGTATAATAAATTAGGGGAAATTTTTGCACCTTACACACTCTCTCGGAATGAGAAAAATAATTTGTAGGTCAAGGTTGTAGTAGTTGTTGTAGGTTCTAAGGTGTAGTCCTAACTCTCAAGAAGACATCCTCCATTGTCAGTTCCAAAAGAGACAATAATTCATCTCCAAAACATACAATAATAAAGCATCTATGTCCATCAGTTCCAAAAAATAAAAGAATTGATCACTTGGAATCGACTGGTATGCTTGGCTATAATAGAGAAAGAAACAACCTAAACTATTGGGAAGGAAGGCTATGTTGTCTCTTCCAGGTGCTTATGTGAAGGATCACCTCTTGAAATGGAAAAGGTAAATGTCTCTGAGTATAATATTTAAAACATATAGAGCCTCCGAGTACATCCCATGTACCAACGATTTCCTATTTCATACTAGCAAATGTACTACAACTAGAACATGTAACATATAATTCTTATATGGGTAATTCATCTTATCCTTGCTATCTGCTATGGAAGTTGGCCTTTGAAGAGTGCAAGGGCATCCTGATTATCAGAGATAAACAATTTGAAAGGGGAGAGGATAGGAGCTGTCAACCCCAACAGAGAGGCCTATTTCTAGTAAGAAATAATTCCATTTGTAAATGAGTCATAATAACAATTAAAGAGAATTTATCTTTAATTAATTATACCCTTTCAGATCATTTACCTAGGATTCCTAGTTGTTGAGCACGATCATAGGAGGTTATTCACTTGATGTCGATACTCAATAAAATAATCAATCCAAGGTTTCAGTGCCAGTAATAGCCCCCCATAGAATCTAGTCATTGCTTTAAGGTGCCACTCAGAGGCTCTAATTTCCCATTTCCATAAGTCATAATAATTGTTTGATGGATGGGGAAGGGATATCGAGAATTCAAAAATAAAGCGAGGTGTGAAACGGTACCAGTTCGACACGCACAGGAAGGATTTATACATGACCACCAGTTGTGATACCCCATGACCTATTGGGCTCTAGTTGGATGTTTCCAGTTATAATAGTGTTCTATGCGACAAGTTCTAAGTGACCAGGAAGAAGTTGTACGTGCCCATCAGTTATCCATCCACCTTCAGGAGGTTGTTGCCACATGTAAGGGCACTAATGCATGGGGGGGATAAACTTAATGGGGGGTTACTCCTACATATACAAATTTAGGTACATGTAGAGTTATACATTTAGTACTCCATTGAACACAGTGATGACATGGTTCTTACTTACGAGCATTTACATTGAGCAAGAAAAAATATTGTTCAACAACTTACTCCCAATAGGATCCATCCAAACCAATTATATTTCTTACTTGATTTCATCTCATGTCCCAATAAGTATCCCAAATCCAAGCTACCAACTCCCAAAATCCCAAACTCCCAACTCTAGCTCCTATCCAACTCCAACGATTACTAAAAACCACAAAACCTACAACTTAAAAATACAAACTCCCAAATACCCTAATCTAAAACTAATACTCCAATCACCTACCCTACATAGAGAGCCTACCCTACATAGAAGACCTATGAAAGTAATAGGCTTACTAGTGGTTGTTAGTGTCGCTCACTAGTTTCAATTAACCACATATAGTTCCATAACTACACTTCGTGCCCAATAGTTGTATCCAATATTTCACATATTTCCTACATCATACCTCATAGAAGAAGCGAAGCTATGATTATATATAGATATAATATATTACCTTCCCCTAGTTGATAGAGTCTTAGTAAATAGTCCTAGTAACCCATTCGACGTATGAATAGAAGGGACAACTTTAATCTCTACTCTGTGCAGTAGCTAGAACTCTATGCCAATACATCAACAAAGCAAGATTTTTTATGTGACCAGAAAAGAGTTGGACGTGACCTGTTATCAATACCACCCCATCCCCGAGAGGTTATAAGTAAACAACCATTTCCAATAACACGTTACCTAGAGGTTCATCTCAAGTTATCTGTGACCTATGAATTGGGGAATAAGCCAATGGGAATCATCAAGTGAAGACACATAGAGCTACTCATACACATCTTATGACATTTTAGCCCAGATGGGCATCATTTGCTTGTCTTGGATACTCAACTTGGGTATTAATATGGGCCACCAGTTCCAAAAAACATACTCATTCACCATTCTTGGCTAATCAAATTGATCCTTTGGGCGAGATGTTTGTTGAGTGTAGCGAGCCACCCTGAGACCGACTATGAGCTTCAGAAGAGGTAATGAAAAGGGTATTGAGAGATAATTAAATGCATGTTTCGGAGCGATATCTAGTTTTTAGAGGGGCTTCCTTCCTTGGACCGACGCTCTAATCAAGATTCAGAGTGAATGCATTTTTTACGAAGGATTCCTTTCTCCTCTCCCTTTGGTCAACCGTTAGAGCTGTGTTTTTTTTAATCCAGCTGAAAAGTGAAATTCCTTTTGTTCATTGTCCCCCCACCTCCTTCTGTTATCCCATCCAACCGGCATGAACTACTTGATAGAATGTACCACACCAAAGAACTCTTCTCCAACCCCATAAAACCCATGAAGAAGAACAAAGACGAACCACGACTTAAAGGAATGCATTCAAGTAGCCGTATAAAATGCACAAATTGATGGAGGGAGGAAAAATGAATCCTTAAGAGAGCCAAAGGATAATATACGCGCTCGCTCCACCCCTGGCTCTTGGTTGGTGTGGGGGGGGGGGGTCACTCGCCTTCGTTGTCCCTAGATTTGGTTTCACTTCAAAAGAAGAGCTAGACTTACAAGTCATCCTTTCTCGAGTTAGTGGGAAC
Source organism: Pseudotsuga menziesii (assembly GCA_001517045.1). Lineage (NCBI taxonomy): Eukaryota > Viridiplantae > Streptophyta > Pinopsida > Pinales > Pinaceae > Pseudotsuga > Pseudotsuga menziesii. Next base: position 13,288 of record LPNX010208990.1, on the reverse strand, counting down.
TTATTAAGAAGAAGAGCTTTAGCCAATGGTGGAAACTATAGGAATCACTATGCCTACTAAGAGAACTAAGAAACCACTATGGTTTCTAAGAAACCGCTAAGTAAAATAAGAGCATAAGCTAACTATCGAACTCAGAAGATCCCAATGAGGTTAGGTACCACTTGCTACTAGGAACCTTCGAACAAATGAAAAGGCCACTTGAACTTCGATTATGAACCAAGAAGGAAGGATATAGTGTTAAGAGAAAAAACTAATGGTGCATTATAATGTATATAATAAAAAATAATTAAAGAGAGACCACGAATTGTTGGGTCATTTGAAAAGAGAACGAACGAGACTACAACTGTCGGGAAGGGGAAGTCCGGTGGGTTTTTTGGGTCCGCATAGACTAAATGCTTGGAAGGGAAGATGGTTGGGTGAGAGAAGAAGAGGAGAGGAATACTGCCTTTTTTTACACTGATGTTCGATTCAACCACTTAAAATGGAAAAATGATTCTAACCTTGAACCCTTGAGGAGCGCTACTATGGGTTTATGAATAATGAGTGAATACCCTTTCTTGACGAGCAATTATCGATACGACCTTACCCCTTGAGCCACTGATCATGAAATAACGCTTGCCATATTGGATTGTTACTTATAGAAAAAGCCAATGGTTGGTTGGATATATACTCCCCCCAGGATTGTTTTAGCTCTATCGCTTAAGTCATGGTTTGCTTCAGGGTGATTTCGTGAAGGTGGGTAACACTTTCTAGCCAAATTTTGCCATTAAAACCTGGTTTTTAACTCATGTTCTACATAGAAGCCCTCGAAACACATATATTCCATGTGAATTTTGACTTGCAGTTAAAAAACATATTGTAGAATATTATGTTGGATTCCCAATGATTATTTTTTTAGAATATTTTTAATGTGTGAAATTTCGCATTTAATGAATTGTGTGACAATAAAAATAAGAAGTTAATAAGTGGCTCGTGTCCCACCCCAATAATTCAATCTTGCATTAATATACATATATGAGCATGATCTACACAAAATGCATTGTGGTATGCATATTTTTTTGTTAATTTATTTCACAATGTACAATTATTTATTATTTTTTGAAAGTGACCAAATCTGATTTCAACATCATTTTATACACATGTGTGTCCATCACATATTTTTTTCATCATTTTCAAAAATTGAAAAAGTAAAGATATCCTTTTGAAGAGGTCAAGTCGATGTGTGGGATCTACATTTTTAAGAAATTTTTGGATGTGTACTTTTTACCCTACGGATTTTTTTGAGCTGCTTTGAAGTTCTTGTTAGGTTTTCTGAGTGTAAGTTTTAGAACAAATTTAAAAACAAACCCATATGAATGCCAAAACGCATGCAAGATACCTTAATGGATAGAGGATTCAGTGATGAATCTATCAGTACAAACTCCGCTCAGTTATGTGCCATGAATGGTAGGGTTTACACCCCTAGAAGACACCGAGAAAGATTGATTTTCCTATAAGAGGGATAATTCTCTATTTTTTAATCCCTCGATCGAGGTATTCAAATCCCTCGATCAAGGTTTTAACAACAGCTCGATCGAGGGTGTAATAAACCCTCGATTGAGCTATCGTTAAAACCTCGATCAAGGTAGTTTTGAAACCCTCGATCGAGGTCCTGTTTTTGTTAAATTCCTTAACAAAAAATTCCGGGAATAAACTTAGGCATTGATGGAATTAATTCCATTCCAACTACCCTCCCAACCTCATTTCCCACCCGAATTCCTAAATAAATTCTATATAAACATAAAATGTAAAACATAAACATTTTACTAATTTTATCCTTCACAATTGACTAACCTATTTGAAACAATTCTTGTGTTCTAATGCAAATTTAGCATTGTGTACCATGTTTACATATTGTTACAGGTATGAATTTGGATTGTTGATCACTCACAATGGGAAGCAAGAAACGTCGAAGTAAAATATATATTAGGAATCAAAGCAATACCGAAGAAAAAAGAGAGAAAGATAGAGAAAGAAAGAGGAAAAAAAGAGCAATCTTGAGAGGAGAAGAAGCTGCAAATCAACCTATGATGGGAGAATCAAATGCCATTGCTAACAATATTGGTATCATTTAAAAGTTATGCAATTTCATATTCATATATATTATTTCATTTTCATAGTGATATAGTTCATATAATTTCATATTGCATTTTCATATATTCAATTTCATAGTGTTCTAGTTCATAATTTATATATATACATGTTAAATTGTTTAGAATTTAATTATAATTTTGTAATTAATTCATAAACTTATATACGTTGTATGTGCATGTATTCATAATTGTATTTACATTGTATAATTTCATATTTACATATTCATATAATTTCATATTGCATATTCATATATTCAATTTCATAGTGTTCTAGTTCATAATTTATATATATACATACATGTTAAATTGTTTAGAATTTAATTATAATTGTGTAATTGTAATTTTGTAATTAATTCATAAATTTATATACATTGTATGTGCATGTATATATACAACCTTCTAAAACCACTTATGTACATGTGAAAGAATGGTATGTGTTGTGAAAGAACTGAAAAAAATGTTTAACCACTACACTAAATTACATATATACAAAGTAAGTGTATTATAGTATGAGTAACTAGTTGTCCAATGAAATTAGAGAATGATTGATGAATATATATAATTATAGTGCATAATATTCTAGCATAATATCTAGTTCTAAATTAATATGCATATATTATTAGCCTCACATAACCTCACATACAAATGAATTTTATAATTTGATAATATAGCCTCACATATATAAATTTTTTATGTTAAAAACTACAAAGATTGTTCTCAATGGGAGTTAATTGCACCATCAATAGGTTGACTTGCATATTCTCCTCTTAACATTGCGCTTATTTTCCTCATCCTTTCTATAGCCTTATCTCTCATTTCATCGATTTTAATATGATTTTAATTTCATATTCATATATTCATTTTCATAGTGTTAAAATTCATAATTTATATATATCCTATTACATACTAATATTTCATGTTTTATGCTACACAGTACATGCTCTATGTTACACATTTCATATTCTATGTTACACTTTACATGGTGTATACATGTACTATGTTGATATTTCATATTGTGTATTGATGAAAATTAGTTAAATTTTTCGAATTTAATTAAACAAAAATTGGTTATCACTCATATTAATGAACATACAAAAACATTTCCATAGACCTCCTATAATGATGATAATTAACATTACAATTTGTTTTTAATATAGAAACTAATTTTTTATAACAACTCACATAACTTCAATAGTTGTGTGTACAATGATTAATGAAATATAGTATATGTAGAATAAATGGAAAGACTTTGTAGAATTTGGTTCAAGGATTTGTACACTCTAAATAAGATCATGAATCATTTATAAAAAATAATTATTGAATATATTGCATGTTTAAATTTATTGATATTTTTGGTGACAAACTATCTTACAAGTGACACACTTGATTGAACTTAAGTAGTCATCAATAATCATGTACAAATGACTAGGAATCATATGGCTTTAAGCATTGATGACAATGATGATCTCAAAGAAAATCAACAACTATGGAAAATTCAACAATTCATTAGCCTTGAATATGACATGTAAGAGATCATTGTAAAGATATGAAAATCAATCCATTTAGAGAATATTCAAGATTGTATAAATATTTCCTATCTTTTTAACAAACAATGACAATATGATAAGTAAAATAAAATGTTATTCAAGCTTGTATTTATTTATTAATTTGTTAACAACGTGGATAATTTTATGGGCGAAGTTTAGCCCAGTGGGCTATTTTTCCATGTTTTTATCCCAAAAAAGATTCGCCATTTTGCATTTTTTGAAGCCCTGTTTCACCCAATTTGATGGGGTAAACATTTTTCACCCTAAAAATTGCCAAATTATTATATAAACGATATAAAATCCTTGAAAATTAAAATATTTTTTGAAAAATATCACCAATCATTTTATAGTTGATGTTTTAAGAATTGGTAATATTCGCCAACATTTATACACTTTTAAATAAGTATGGTTCCTTAAAATCATACCTAGTTAACAAACAATGGGAATATGATGAACTTAAAATAAAAGGTTATTCAATCTTTTATAATTTATTTGCTAATTTTTTAACTAACAATGGAAATATGATAAGTATTCTTGAGCTTGTATTTATTTGATAATTTTTTAACAAACAATTGCAATATGATAAGTAAAATAAAATGTGCATCTATGGTTAAAATTGTCATGGAGATATTAGACAATTATCATTATTTCATCAAACTATTTTAGTTTATGAATTTATATTTTTTTCTAGCACGCTTATATTAAGTTATTATTTTACGAAAACATAATTGATTGCAAGCATACACAAAGATTGTCCATTCTATGTCAATGTAACTTGTGGACCAATGGATTTTATATTAAAGTTTGTGCAATGGGTGTCATAGGTTACATCAAATACAGACTCACATAACTGTAAATTATATGCATAAGACACCATGATGATAATCATTTTGATCTTATAAATGATGCAAAACTCTTTTTAATTTATAGGCCATCTTATCATATTTCCTTAAGGAAGATTTTATTGCAACAACATTTAATTTTGGTGCTTTAAAAACAAGTATTTTTGCATACTACATTTGTTTAAAATTTTCTAATTCGCTTATTTTTCATTGAAAGATAATGAAATTGAACAATGTAAAAGTTGCTTATTTGGTCAGAGAACTAAACAATTTCAAAATTCAATTAAATTATGCAAGGATAGATCTTAGCCACCCATCACAGGATCGCGCACCTTCTGATTTCTCAAGAGTAATTGGGAGATTCAATGACGTTAGAATGGCTGCAAATTATTTAAGAGGGTTGGATGATGCCACGTAAGAAGAGTTCGGGAACCCACCCCTGATCGGACAATTAGAGAGCATGTTAGTAACATAATCAAGTTGTATTTTGAACAACAATCAATGATTACACAAGATCAAATCCTACATGGATTGATAAAACACAAAAAAATGAAACATGCCAAAATTTGTTGGGTTTTAAGGATGTTAAAAATAAAAATGCATGTGAGAATGTAACAAAAAATATAACAACTTCATTATATTCATTTGTAAAGTCAATAAAAACTTATATCAGAGCTGCTTGTAGAGAAATTACAACTGCTATTGTGGCATGAAGCACCTCAAGAAATTGAATGGCTGCAACAATGTCAAAGCTTCTCCACGTTTCAAGAAAAACAATGCACACATACACTAAATTCAGGGTAAAGATAGATGAAAATGATGAAGCTGATTGTTGGGCTCTTATTTGAAGAGAAGCATATAAAGATAGGATGTAAGAGGGCATCAAAGAGAAGGTGATAGAGTATTGGGACAACCATTCTCATGCTATACCAGATCGAAAACATGTCATGCAACAACGTTCTAGAAGAGGCGTTCATAAGGAGCATTGAAAGTATGTTATGGAGATGACAGGAGTTGCTTTGATCGAGGAATCAAAGAATCAAATCCCGGTGTCTAGATCTCATTTATCATGTCCAGTAAGTTGAAACCGTGGTATATTAGGCTGAATACGATTTGGGACACTTGTTGTTATCGATACCACCTTGAATTCTAGTTATACTATGACACATTTGTGGATTTTTGCAAAACACATTCATTAGAGGAAATTTCAACTCAAAATGAGCCTCCTAAGGAAAATAATAAAATAATAGTTAAAATAATAAAATAATATTTATTAATTTTGGAGGAAGAAAAAAAACTACTTTTTTGTTCGTATTTTTGACATATCTCCCTCTGTGTTTACTCAAATTTTGAGCGAGAGAGCTTCCTAGATGCAGAATTAAAGTATGCATCCAACGAGTACCCACTCTGCATACTTTTGACAGACCTCGCTACCCCAAAACAAGAAATACCTGAAAAAAAACGTGATGATGATGTAAAAAGTATGCAGAGTGGGTACTCGTTGGATGCATAATTTAATTATGCATCCAGGAAGCTCTCTCGCTCAAAATTTGAGTAAAAACATGGGGAGATATGTCAAAAACAAGAACAAAAAAAGTAGTTTTTTTTATGATACCTATCCCCAAATATATATTAAAAAATTGTTTAAGATCTATACGGTATTTCAAATTTAAAGCAATTTCATTGGCTAATATATGATGACATGGAATTTGATTTAGGGTTGAAAGGCTAATTTTGAGTTAAAATTTCCTCTAATGGGGATGGTGAACCAGCTCGTCACATAGTGTGGGATTTTATTTCTATGATACTATGCAGTAGGAATCCTGAAAATGTGTTTTTCATTAAAAGGTGTGTAGGTGGGAGAAGATTCCATGAATGTGGTGATTTGGCATTGTTCCATAGGAAGTTTCCTACCGATCTAACACCATGGATTGTCAGATATCACAGCTAAGTGGAATAGATATGAGTATGTCTCCATGATTCCATCATCTTCTTCACATGTTCCAACTAAGAGGATCGGCTTGCTCAAGGATGAGAATCATATTTCAGAATTTATGGGAAAGTTTCAAAGTCATATTTACAAATACATTAAACACTCCCTCGGGTATAGGTGGAAAGATTTAGAATTTAAGCATTCTCGTGAGGTTTTTGGGCCAGGCACAATCTTATCGGTGGTAGACTTTGCTGAGAATTACACATTTTATCCTCAGAGAGAGATACAAAGTGAGTATTATCACTCTGACCAAGTGTCCATCTTCATACATGTATTGTATAGACATGCTCAGGTAAGCATTGATGGTAGGGATAACACTCCTCAGTCATGCAATGTGATCTAGGAATACCATTTTTATGTCAGTGATTATCGTGAGAACGACATGTTGTTTGTTCATCACTTCTTTGGGTTGATTTATGATTGATTCAAAAATAATGGGCTGTCATTTACAGAACACTAGATTTGGTTAGATGGGTGCACGGTAAAGTTCAAATCGACATGCTCCTTTTATTGCTTGAGTCGCCTTCACAAAGAGACAAGAATTCGGCACACCTGGAGATTTTTTGATACAGGGAACGAAAAGGGTGGACATGATGGGGCAGGTGCATGCATGAAAAGAGCACTTCA
>LPNX010208973.1:23572-40363 GCA_001517045.1 Pseudotsuga menziesii | reverse complement strand
TGTTGTATGGCATCCACCATACTTTCATTATATGAAGGTTATTTTCCATCCTTGCTGCGACACCTCCCCTGCACTCACAACTTAGCTACAACCAGGTAATTCATCAATTATCATGATTAACATCATACTTGGATATTCGATTATTTAAAAGAAAACATATTGCTACAATCATATCATTCTAATAAAACAACTAGTAATTTTAATCTTCATTTTCTAAAATAAAAATACTAACTCGACTGAAAGCTCAACTTCAACTTTCCTCCGAACCAACTGAATCTATCTGGCATGCGTTATTCCGCCTAGAGTCACCCTCGAGAGTCACCCTCGAGCTTGGGCGATGAACCCACTAAGGGGGACCACTCCCAAGTGATCTAAACATATTCCAAGGTTCGACCACAATGTTTATCAACATAAATGCAAACCTGCTACCCAATCAGGTGCCATTTCTGATAATTTAAAACTCTCTTAACTCATAGTATACTTTCATTCTAGAACTGCTAATTAACCATTCTCAGATACTTTGTTAGTTAAAGGGATTACTATTTTATAGAAACTAGTGCACAAACTATCTAAAAACGGGTGCAACATATCCATCATGATCTAAGGAATATACTTAGAACTATGAGTTTTTTAAAGAATTATACTATGGATCACACCAAGGAGCACATGGATTTACAAATTCTAGATTCAGCGAAAATAAAAAACAAATGTGCAGAGGATAAATGCCTCTCACTTAGCGATTTCACCTCCAACTGGTATAAAATTTCATCTAATAAATAAGGTTGGATCAGCGAATTCCAAACAAAAAGCGAAGGATTACATGCCTCTAGATTAGCGATTTTTACCTTCAGCTGATTTAAAATTTCATGTAATGAGCACATCTCGAACAACGAAAATAAGAAACAAGCAATCCAAGAATACCATGGACGCCCCTCGATCAAGGATAAGTTATAATCAACTGATAATACAACATATCGTAGCATACGAAGTACTTATCTAACTCAGTGACCCCACCTTCGACAAACGAAGATTTATACAGCCCGGATAACCTCTATCACTCAACCCCTACTGCTCTTGGTGTTATGCTGGGGATCACATAACCTTAGATCCAGACTAACGATTTCTTAGTTAGTAACACTGATTTAGCAAGCTGGATGGGCACACGGTTAACTATTTCATTTTCAACAAAACAATAAAATAGTATGCAAAGGGTAAAGTACAGAGTATTTATTCAGCCAGTAACAAAAAACAGTAAGCAAGGGAAAAATTATAGAGTGGATCTCTCACTCAACCCACAAACATTCCCATCAGTCTTTGGAGGTCGCCAGTATGAAGCAAGATCAGCCATTACAAGATCAAAATTTTAAGACAACGCAGAGGGTAGCGTATAGCCATGCTAACCACTAATCTATTCATAGCTACTTCTGAGCAATACACAGTGGATCCAGAATCTAGCCTAACGATTTCATAATCAGTAACACAACGGCACAAAAGCTACAATACTCCATTGCAAAAGCTGAAAAAAATAAAACACATATGCAGAGACATGTCCCACCAGGATGATATTTTAAGTTTGCGATATTATAACACCATGGGAAAGAACCAACATATCATGATGGGCAGAAATGTGATCAACACAACCCCAAGGATGTAAAAAAAAAGGATCTGGCCAAACAAAAAAGAAAAGGCATTCAAAGAAAACAGTCAACAAGCAATATGCAGGTCTTAACACTCTCTTGGATTTGGCTCCTTGCCTTCGCCTGTGGTTCCTTGCAAGTTTCGGCAATTTCCAAGATGCTTCCCCCCTAACAGCTTGCATTTCACCTCCTTATAAAGGTTGCAGTGTTCTCAATTTCTTCTCTCCCATCTGTGTGGGATTAGTATAAGTTAAATTTTGTTCAAAACCAATTTCCCTTTCATTATAATTATATAGAATTTGATATGTATTACCTTGATGCTAAAAAGATAATCGTATACCAAAATATCGCTTAACCTTTTTTTAATTCATGATAGCACTTAACCTCTTTAATTCTTGTTTGCACTTGGGTTTTAGTGGGACATTCCCATTTTTGATAATATAAAGCTCTCATGTGAAAACTACGCACTATCACATTATTCACACATTTAAAATAATGCCAAATAATGTCCACATCATATGAAGGGAAAAGATTATGACTTTTAAATGTTTTTCCTTTAATAACAATTGTGCATCAATATGTTTCTCTTACAAATGTATCCCATTGTGCTATTTTTTTTTTCAATATATAAAGGAGGTCATAGGAGTTAATGAGTAAAATGTCATAAGAATTAGATATCACTTTTTATTTTACTATAGAGCATTTCTTTTTCTTAACTTCATTTCAATATTTTAATATATTAACCTTTCTTTTTAATTAAGGGTTAATATAAAATATCTTATGTCTTTTGATCAGTAACCTTTCCATTTTGATTATATTGATTTTTCTCTTCTTCCTTTATAGTTACATGTAAGTGCCTACTTCTTTTAACCTTAGGTTCATTTAGAGTACAATTATCCACTTCCTTGGTATAGTGGAATCATATAAATACAAGAAAAAGAGTTAACTGCTGTACTCCGACAATTTGCATGCCCCCTCATTTCAATAAGCAAAGCTTGGTTTTCTCAAACGACCCCCGATTTATACACAACGGGCTGTCATATAAACAAAACTCTCTATCTCTTTAGCACTTACAAGTATTCCGATGACCCATAACAATCATCAAGTCGCTAGGTTCTTCTTTCATGAATGCTCCTTCCCCCTAGTGGATTCGTGGCCAATTGCCATTTTTAGTAGTTCAAAGCTTTCAGTCATTAACCCTATCAATTATATCCACAGCTTGACAGAGTTTTAGAGTCGGTACTTATAGTGATGTTTACTTACATTGTGAGTTCTGGGTCAAGGTGGTGAGGGATGTTACACAAGCCATCCTTCAAGTTGGGTTTAGTAGGCTGCTGTTGATCCCAATTTTGTCATCATTTTTTGGCTTTTAATTTACATGTTTGACATATGTTTTGTCACCTTCTGGCATGTTTTCTATCATGCAGCTCACTATTTAGCCCCAGGTATGACTATATTTTTTGTTTATGCAAGTTATAGTTCATTCTTGTTATTTCATGATTTTATTAGTTAATTCAATGATATTTGATATATGTTTGATTAAAACCGTTGCTTTGTGCTAATTGAGAGAAATATCAAAATATTTTCTGTGAGATTCAGGTGGTGTAAGGGGAAAATATTGTGGTGTCTCTTGTTGTTTGTTGTGTGGCAGTGGATATTGAATGGGTTTTTGGTTTCTTTACATCCCTTGGTTTTATGCCCTTAGACCTAAATTTTCAGCCATCCCATCATTTGAGTTAAATCCAACGATTGGGACTACTGAGTGTTGCCCTCTTTAAAAGCTTGTTGATCACTCTAGGGGAGAGACTGTACGCATTCCAAGAGAAGAGAAACTGATAGAGGTGGGAATAAAGAGGGAGATTGGGACATTGGCTGGAAAATTTGGATTGGTAGTTGAAAGCTTTGGAACTTGATGGCACAAAAGAAGAAAACTAAAGACTAAGAAAGAGAAGTATGTTCATAAATCACGAGGATGAAGAGAAGTGTGACCCTATCCACAGAGAACAAAGATTATCTCAAAGCCAATATGCAATCTGCAAAATGCAACCATGGAGCAAGAATACCCAAGATCTCTATCTAAGATTATATAATTGATATTTGTCATCATTCTTGAGCACAGAAAGAGCCAAAAAAGGCCATGCCGGTTTTCACAAATGGGTTTCCAGGGTAAAATATGTGTTAGTTCTGTGTATGTAATTGATTCTTAAGAATTAGTTTTCTTCCTCATTTCAATTACAGATTGCAAGCAATATTGTAATACACAATCAGAATTAATTTCCAATAAAATAGCAAACAGAGAGAAACATTATAACTTACTGTAAAAATAATTAAGCTACATATTAGCGAAATGAGTTTTCCATAGGCCAAGCAATTATGGATCAAAACCAAGGGGCAATTCTGCATGGTTTATCTTTACCTGGTTTTATTTCAAAGAGGAATGAAAAAACTTATTTTCCTCAATAGAAGTGGCTTACCCTTCACTAGACAAGTAGGGTCTAATAGAGCTGAATTGAAGCCTCAAGTCTATGAAGGCTGATTATTTTAAATGCTAATGCTAATATAAGTTAAGATTTAGTATAAATTGTAAGCACAAGATGTGAATAAAAATCCCATCAACTACTAAGACATACCAGCAGATATATATCTATTTTATGTACTCGAATTAATGTTCCAAGAAAACAAAGAAACTTGAAGGAAAAACAAAGACCACAAAAAATTAAAGAAACCTTACCAAGTTTCTTATATATATTTGTTGATATATTTCAATGTGTAGAGAAAAAAGCAACTAGCTGAGGCACTAATTAGTGTCTTGCAAATATCACTGATTTCTCCTAATATTTTTTATTTTTTTTGAGTTTTTTAGGTTGACAATGTTTTTGATACTTTCTTAGTTTTGTAGGTCCAAGTTTATGATTGCAAATGCAATATGCAAAATGAAACCATGGTGTAATGTCCCTCTTGCGCACCCTACCTATATCATAATTTTGATTGTATATTGTACTCATCTTCTGGTGAGGAGCTCAAGGCAAAGGCCCCACCAGTAAGAATTTGAAATTAATACTATCTAAATTTCCTTGGAGACTTAAGAGTTTGTGAGGAACCTGCAGCAAACAAGTAATCAAAACACACGATATAGCAGCAGAACTCAGAATCACTTTTATATTTAATCGCAAGCCACTTCGAGGGGGCAACCTCCTTTGAGCAAGCTCAATACAAAATAACTTCACGGTGCCTTCCTTGGCCTCAACACACACTTATATACCAAAATAGGCACCAATACTATGGGTCAAAACCATGGCTAATATAAACTATGGGTGCCAATACTATGGGTCAAAACCATGGGCCAATATAAACTATGGATCAACAAATACTACAGGTGGCTTACAAAGCATATGCGCCTCACAACAATAACACAAACTATGGATCAACAAATACTACAGGTGGCTTACAAAGCATATGCGCCTCACAACAATAACACAAACTATGGATCAACAATTACTATGGGACGACTTACATAGCATATGCGTCCAACAACAATATACTAACATAGTAAAGAGAGGGATTGACATGGGTTCCTAACATCCCCTCCCCCTTAGAAAAAGCTTTGTCCTCAAAGCTTTAGATGTGGAAATTGTCGTTGTATCTGGAGGAGTGGTTCCCACGTAGCATCCTCGGGCTGCATTCCGTGTCATTGAATTAAGACCTCTGTGATAGAGCGAGAGCGAAGCTGACGAGTGCGCTTATTGAGGACAGCCTCCGGCTCCAAAAAGATGGATCCTTCATTATCCAGTTCTGGTAAAATAGTTTGGCCTTTGATGTTGGTGTCAAGAACTTTCTTTAGATAAGAGACATGAAATACTGGATGAATGCAGGAAGAAGGCGGAAGTTCCAATTTAGAAGCAATAGACCCAATCTTCTGAAGAATCCTATATGGCCCATAGAACTTTGGGGGGAGCTTATGACGCCCTTTGAGTTTTAGTGAGGATTGCTTGTAAGGCTGGAGACGAAGAAAAACCATATCACCGGCTTCAAAAGTGCGCTCAGAATGGTGCTGATCAGCGTGTTGCTTCATGTGATTGCCTGCCATGTGAAGGTTTTAGTGCAAAATGCGAAGGACCGCGTCAACTGCCTGAACTGGAGAACTGCTGGGGGTGTAAGGAAGAAGAACTGGTGGTGCCTAAACATAAACTGCTTCATATGGAGTCATTTTAGAGGCAGTGCAGTAAGAGGTATTGTACCACCATTTAGCGAGAGGGAGCCACTTTGCCCACTGATGTTGTTGCTCAGAGGAGAAGCAACGAAGATAAGGTTCCAAACATTTATTGATAATGTCAGTCTGGCCATCCATTTGGGGGTGATAACCTGAACGCATCTTCAGTTTGGTGCCAGTGTGGTGAGAGAGTTCTATCCAAAAATGACTGGTGAAAGTCGCATCACGATCCAAGACAATGGAAGAAGGCATTCCATGAAGACAAAAGATCTGGTCTAGGAAAATTTGAGCAACGGAAGAGGCTGTATAGGGATGGCTGAGAGCACAAAAATGATGATATTTGGAGAGGTGATGAACCACAACCAAAATCACAGTCTTCCCTCAAGATGTAGGGAGCCCGTCCATGAAATCCATAGAAATATCTGTCCATATCTGGGGAGGTATGGGCAAGGGCTCGAGCAATCCCGGAAGGGGTGTTGTTTCACCCTTATTGCACTGGCAGGTATAACCTTCAACCAACATCTATTGAATTGTCTTTTTCATGCCGTGCCAAAATAAGTTGCGCCGTGCCCACTCATACGTTTTGAGAAAACCAGAGTGCTCTGCTGATGGAGAAGCATGGAGTTCATAGAAGATAGCTTGTTGAAGAGCTGTGTTCTGGGGAAGCACCGAACGACCCTTGTATCGCAGTGAAGCACCATCCCAAGAGTAATGTGGAACAGGAAAAGGGTTGTTGGCCAAGCATTGGATGATGTGAGATAATGAAGAGTCATTGACATAACCCCGCTGAACCGATTGCAACCAATTTGGAATAGGCATATAAATAGCGGAAAGAGAACCTTGGTCATCAAATGTGCGAGAAAGGGCATCCGTCATAAGATGGTCTGTACCCTTCTTATAAGTGATCTCATAGTCATAACCCATGAGGTTGCTAACCCATTTCTGTTGTACTGGGGAGGATACACACTATTCTAGGAAATATTTTAGACTCTGGTGATCAGTCTGGATGCAGAAATGAGTCCCTGAGAGGTAGGGTCGCCACTTGTGTACTGGATGCAAAATGGCCATCATTTCCTTCTCATATGTAGAGGCAGCTAAATTCTTACCGGAAAGGGCTTCGCGGGTGAATGCAATGGGGTGTTCATCTTGAAGGAGAACAGCACCAAGTCCATTGTCGTAAGCATCACTCTCAATAGTGAAGGGCTTGGAAAAATTGGGCATAGCTAGAACGGGTGTAGTACACATAGCTTGTTGTAGCTTGTCAAATGCACGCCAGTAACATGTGTCCATGTAAAAGCATCATTTTTCAACAGTGCAGTTAATGGAGATGCAAGCTTCCCATAATCCTTAACAAACTTGCGGTAGTAGCCAGTCAACCTCAAAAAACCACGAAGGCTCTGGAGTGTCTTAGGAGGTGGCCAATTGATCATGGTAGCGATTTTGGCAGGATCCACATAAACCCATCGTGCTAAGATAATGTGCCCGAGATACTCAACTTCCTTTTGGCCAAAAACACATTTAGACTTTTTGGCATGGAGACGATGATCAGAGAAAAGTTGCATTACAAGAGCCAGATGCTGGAGATGTTCAGCCCATGTTTTACTGTAAATGAGGATATCATCAAAAAATACTAGAATGAATTTCCGCAAATAGGGCCTGATGTTGGGGGGAATGCTACCAGGGAGGAGCTAAATACGATGGTCCTCTGGGCGTGAAGGTGGAATTCGCACTGGTTCAGCAAAAACACCGGTATAGCGATCCAGAATTTGTTGGAGATCCAAAGGAGTAGTGGGGGCCGCTGAAGGTTGCATTTGAAGGGAATGGAGCTGAGCAATGACACCATGGGAACTCTTCTTAAGGAGTTTTTCCAGGCGATGTGAACTGATGATGCTGAGAGAACCTGGTGGTAATCCCTTCAATGTGTGTTTGTGTCCATCGGGGGAGAACTGCATCCAAAGTTTAGCAAAATCCCATAATATGGGGCCAAGTGTGCGCAGCCATTGAGCACCCAAAACCACATCACATCTGCCTAAGTTCAAGGAAAACATGTCAGAGAGGAGGTTATAATCTCCCATAGAGATACGCACATTATGACACTTCCCTTTGCAAGGTAAGGTGCCCCCATTGGCAATCATGACTTCAAAGTTGGAGCAAGGATGGATAAAACAATCATCTTGTTTGGCGATCCGAGGGTCAATGAAATTATGAGTGCTGCCAGAATCAATGAGTATTGTAAGAGGAAGATTCTTGAAGTAACATCGTACCTGCATTGTTTGGGGGGCAATGACTCCAGCTAAAGCATGGAGGGATATCTCGGGTTGGTCATCCTGAGATGGAGGGTCAGTAGGCGGCTCCTGAGTGTCAACTGGGGCATCCATTACATCGGCAACTTCTTCACCAATTTCAGAGGCAGGTGGAGAATCCACATCCAAGAAATAGATCTTTTGTTGAACACATCGATGTCCCCGACTGAATTTCTCATCACAATTATAACAAAGCCCTTTTTCTCTGCATGCCTGCATCTCTGTTTCAGACAAATGCTTGATTGGAGGTGAGCGAGGAGCTGGCAGAATGGGAGGTCGTTGAGAACCCATATTTCAAAATGGAACAAAAGAGGATTGGGAGCGCTGTTGGGCTACCATCTTGTCTTCTGCCAACTTAGCCAACCCCAGGGATTCCATCATTGTGTTGGGACTGAACATTTTGACCTCAGAGCGAATTGCATCCTTTAGAACACTCATAAAGCAACTCCGGTAGAAGTCATCAGGTAATCCTTTAGTGTGATTAGCTAGTTTCTCAAATTCAATTTGATACTCTTTCACAGTGCCAGTTTGGCGAAGTTTAGTGAGAGCTCCTGTGAAGTCATCAAAAGCACTCGAACCAAATCGGTGCAAAAGGAGCTGGCAAAAAGCAGGCCATTTTGGCTCTTCATGAGCCTTGATGTACCAACGATACCATTGAAGAGCTTCTTGTTCCAAATGAAAGGAGGCAAGTGGAATTTGGTGGACATCAAAAGTATTATGAAGGCTGAAATACTGTTCTGCACGATAAATCCATCCAGTCGGATCAGTACCATTGAAGCGCGGAAAATCTAGCTTCGGACCGCGAAAATTGCTGGAAGAAGAGAACCCATTGGTTGATGAAGAATCGGACTATCATTTGGTATTCATAGTTGAATGCTCAAGATGGAGACCGAGAAATTTGTCATCCAGTTCCTGGAGTTTGGCTTGGATGGCTGCAAGTGCTTCCTCCATGAGTTTTGCTCCGGTGCGGGTGACAACCATAAGCAGGAGATTTTTCAGGAAGGGATCTGCAATAGTGCGGAAGTGATCGACAACAGATGGATCTGCAATGGCGCGGAACTAACTGGCAATAGTTCTGGACAAAGGAAATCTACAATTGTGCAACTGAAAATTGATATGGACCCCAGGTATGTGCGGCTTCTTATCGGTTCAAGGGATTCACTCGGCCACCAATGCTGTCTGACGGCTTGCGTATTGAGGTAGTATCCCTCACTCCATGGCTCAGGTAAAACTGATAACCGCTTGGCCACAAACGACAGCTCTTGGTTTACCTCACGGGTGGGAACTAGTCAATCAGGTAGGGGTCGTTGCCCTTTTCGCTGGCAGGTCCTCTCAATGGGCCAGCTACTTCGGGGTTCCTATGGTACTCCTCACAATGAGTTTTAGGGCTTATGCCCAAGTACTTCCCACAATTAAGTGGAGAGGGATTATTCCCAGATCCGAACCTGCAACAGAAAAAAAATTTGGGTAGAAATTCCACCCAATGTTAAAAAAACCGGATCTATATTGCTCAGAATCACTATTATAGCATGTTTCCAAAACTGGAACAACCACTCTGCTTCTACCCATGAAATCGGAATAGAAATCTAGGCACTCAGTTAGAATATTTTCGCGCCGCAATTTCTGCGGTCGTCACCGAAATTCTGAAAAATTGCGGATTTTAAATCCGCGATATCTCCACTTTTAGAACTCCAAATGAGATGATTTTTTTTTGAAACTGCGTATTTTTGAAAGAGAAATTCAGATATGCAATCTGTTTCTTCTGATTTTGTGCATAAAGTTTCAGAAATTGATCTGAAAGTTTCCACCCAAAAAAAAAATTTCCCACGTGTGCCAAGGAAAGTGCTCTGATACTAGATGTGAGGAACCTACAGCAAACAAGTAATCAAAACACATGATATAGCAGCAGAAATCAGAATCACTTTTATATTTAATCGCAAGCCACTTCGAGGGGGCAACCTCCTTTGAGCAAGCTCAATACAAAATAACTTCACGGTGCCTTCCTTGGCCTCAACACACACTTATATACCAAAATAGGCGCCAATAATATGGGTCAAAACCATGGCCAACATAAACTATGGGCGCCAATACTATGGGTCAAAACCATGGGCCAATATAAACTATGGATCAAGAAATACTACAGGTGGCTTACAAAGCATATGCACCTCACAACAATAACACAAACTATGGATCAACAATTAATATGGGACGACTTACAAAGCATATGCGTCCAACAACAATATACTAACATAGTAAAGAGAGGGATTGACATGGGTTCCTAACAGAGTTGCCGATGAGCAACTTAACCCACGAGGGAAAAACACAAAAAAAAATATAATAAAAAGAAAAGAAGAATGGTCAGGGAGTCTTGAGTTTGATAAGAGTAGCCCTGGCATCGTCTTAACTAGGGCATCCTACATGATTCTTGTCTCGCCATATTTATCCCTAATTAAAATACAAATAGCCAGCATTTTTCAATTCTATTTAAGGCATGATCTAAGAGCCTTCGACCTAGTAACCTTGACAAGAGGGTCGAGGGGTTATAGAAAGAACCAAAAGAAAACAATACAAAGAATTAAGAGACTATATGTTATATCCTTCATAAAAAAATCAAGAAAAAGAATATATCGGTGAGATATATTATACCTATCTATTATATGAAGTTATCCATATAAAGATTAACGGTTATGTGTCTATCTACAAAAAGGGGTGATGAAAAGATTTCCTACTTGGTAGGAAGAGTAACTCTAGTAAATTATGGTGCATTCCCTTTAGTAGCAGTGATAGTAAAAGTTATAAGAAATTACCCAATAAAGAAGATGAGGTGTGATAGCAAACTGGTCATCTCATCCAAAAAACAGCCATCACTTATGGAAATTTAACGTGGAGATTTAATATCTGGATTTTTCGCAAAAGGAAAGAAATAAAATCAGAATATGTAGGACATCTGGAGATCCTCATCGAGGAGATTTTTCAAGCATGGGTGCCACGAGGGAAGTAGGTTCCCTGCTTTTGGCTCCGATTAAGGAGGGAGGCACTCGCCTGCAATAGTTAAAAGAGTAAGGTATGCGTTAGGAAGGGGAACTCAGCGGTTTCTTGGAAGATGATCCACTTAGGGTTTTGGAGCAAGAGTCTTTTGGAAGGGCAACATTTTCACCTCTGGCTCGTGTCTCTCTCTACCCAGGATGGCGTCTGTCAAAGTGAGGGATAATAGATCCATTATGGTATGCATTCTGGAAAGTAGTGTTTTTAGTTTTATTAACCTAAGTAATACCGTATGGATGTATGTCCTTGTCTGCATTTTTACCACTGCTAGTTTTATTTGAAAACATATAAACATATGTACGTGATCTTAACTATTTTGCCTATCGAAGGGATTTAAATCCATATGTCTCAGAGCTGAACTTCTGCAACTGTATTTTGAAACTTTTGTGTTGTGTTTGGATCCCGATCTAAAGAGTTTAGAGTGCATAGGCGACCCTTGTCTCCTTCAAATGCAAGGCTTGTGCCTACGCTTCCTCTAGAAATGAGACTGTGCTCTCTCTCTCGAGATCTGAGTCTGCCACCATTTTTTTTCAGACCCAAAGTGCCTATGTTTTTATCAATAGCCGACGATCTTCCTTTTATGATGGATGGATTCTAATCTAAATCCCCATTATATATTTCCCAGCTGTCTGTGCTTTGTTTGTTAGGGATCAGCTGGGTCACGGCCCCATCATTTTCTTTTTTCCAAGTCATGGTTTTCTCTTTATGTGGTATGAACCCAACTCTGTCGAGCTCATTCCAGTTCTACAAGTACCTATTATGGAGCGTTTAGGTCTAAACTCTATTTACTTTCTCTAACCTGAAATTGCGATGTGGGAATTCATGCAAACTACCATGAAGCACCTCGGTTCATTTTTGATCTGAGCATTAATAAATTTTCGAAGTCTGCGATTACCTTTGTTATAAGGTGGGATGTATTCTCCACTACCTGTGGTTTTTTTCTTTTAGAGTGAACCTAAAGGAACCACTGAAGAATTCTTGCCACTTGCTATAACCGGATCTGAGGGTTCGTAGCTTCTGATACTCGCTTTATCATTATAACTTGTAATGGGTCTTGATTCGGTACTTTTCCTTGATGATAAAATTTATATACATGTCAGCTTAATCTTGTGGAATATGGGTTAGTAGTAAGTCATTTTGCATATAGGATAAGTGTGATGGCTACTTCTCGGCGATTCATTCCTTTGCCTATATTAAATAAACTATAAGAGTATTGTATAACATGAGGGTTTGGTAGATATGTTATGAGTGATGATTTATCCATAGGTGGAATTCTTCATATACTCTTTTAGTACTTGGAAGTTCAATTGCTTATTGTAAAACTCCCATGACATTGCTTTTATTTTCATGTTTTGAAAATAATTTTTATTATGTAATGAGTTATGAAACTCAAGAAAAAAACTCAAATGACTTAAATGCACAAACAAACTTTTTTATTTATTTATTAATAAAGAAAATAACACTTGGAGAACTCAACTACATGAGGGGACACCAACCATGGCACCGAAGGACATCTGTAAGCAAGCTAGATTGATTGATACCAATCAAATCCAATCCAAAACTCAACAACCAGACAAGATCCTAAATCATAGGGATTTAGAGATCTGATTGGAGATTTCATTGGGATGGCATAAGACCTGGGCAAAAGCTATATATATGAGTGCACTGGAATAGCACGAGACGTCGTGTTGTGCATGGAGAAACATTGATGTGAATGCATGTGTTGAGTGTTTCTCCCGTTTCATAAGTCCATCGCTTAGCTTGTTACGGACTCTGAGAGAGAGTGCCGCGTGGAAGCTTTCTTGTTGTAACTTGTTACGGACTGTGAGGATTGAGTGTCACGAGGAACTTACTTACTGTTCTGGTGCATGGTTGGTGATCCAGCTCGGGGGTGGAGCGGAGAAAACTGTTGAGTTGCTGCCTCCTATGGTTGGGAGGAGTTGATTCTCCAAGTGTGTCTCCCCTGGATTCAAGTAAGTAGATCTGATTTAGTTTCTCATATATTTCGGCTTGACTTGGTTATTTGCATGATCAATAAAATATCTTGACAGTCAAAACAAACCCTATGTTTGTGTTTCTTTTGATTAATTAAAATCTTTCCTGATGTATTGTTTATGCTAGGGATGTTACATATGGTATCAGAGCCCAGGTTCGAACACTCGGCCTTAAATCTCTTCACATGTGTTCCGAATCTATGAGACTTGTTTATGATTTTGTGTATATCACGATTGTATTACAAAAATCGATATTTACAATCGAATTCCATTCTATGCATATGTTTTCATTGATTCGGTGGTATGCAATCCATAGAGAATATGTTCGATAAAAAAAATAAAAAATAAAAATGAGATCCCAAATCTCTGTATTTGACTTGTTTGCCTTCGTTTTGAGTTGCATTTTGGGCATGGAATCCAATCGTCTACGTCTAGATCCTTTCTCTGTTTGGGATTTCACCTTTTCTTTTGCCTGCAATGTTAACTTGATTTACAGATTTAGAAGTTCCATTGTGATTAGATCCAATCTCTACATATGAATTACCATCAATGTTTTGATCGGCAGGAACATGTTCGATGATGACAATTAGATCCAAATATCTGAAAATGTTGCCTCTGAATGCACTCTCAAATACCATCTAATGTTTCGGTGCATTTTAGGATGCATTCTCCCACATTTATGTTGAAATTCAACAGGTACTTCTTAAAAAAACAAAAACAAAAAAATAAAATACGTCGAGCTTGTATATATTAGAGCTACTGCAACAATACTATGGAACTCTAGGGTATCGATCAATATACTTTACTATTTTATAACAAACAATCTATCACGAGAATCACGAGAATCAATATACTTTACTTTCTTCCGCCGGGGGGCGTCTTTGTACAACTCGTTCCTCTGGATAGAGTGGGTCACTCAAACTTTTTTTTAGAGAGCTGGCCATGAGAATGGATATTGTTGAATATTTTGAATATCAAATTCTGTGGCATGAAATCTCGTGGTATGATGAATATATCCCAAGGATCATTTGTATCTGAGGGATCCAATGTCTGTGTTCATCGTAAAGGGTGGGAGGCCACGGAGAAGGGATACATGGACAATCAGAATGTGAAATTGCACTTGCTCGCTTCAAGAGGATGTTAATCAAAGAATTGGATCTACTTCAGTCCAGAAGTAATGCAAAGATTGAAGCTTGATAGATGAAAGAAATTGGTAATGGAAAATTTGTATTCATGTAAATGTGTACAAAGTTCTAAATAATTGCCCTTATAATCGGGTGAGTATCTACCCGCACAAAACATTGTTTTCTGTAATATTTATCTCCAACGTCAGAGTATCTAGGAGTTTTATTTAGTGTTTTATGAATCTATGAAGGGGAAACCCTTTTTTTTCTTCTTTGGGAGCCAACTATTTTCTTGAAGGGAGGGAACTGTGATCTCAGGGGAAAAACAAAATCCATTTCAGGGATTTGGGTGGGAACGCTATTTCCAAACCTTGTTCAAAAGAAATCTTTAGAGTTAACCTCAATCCAAGAACCTATGCATTTTACAGATCTGTCCAGATCTAGGAACCTCTGCGTTCTATAGATCTTCCCTGCTATGTGTTTCACCATTTGATTGCGTTGATTGTTGTAGTGCGTATGATCTGGTATGTGTTTTGATTATGTTTTGATTTGGTTATAGATCTGAATCTCTGCTACATTTCCATGGTCTATGTTTGACAGTTGCATGCATTATTAAGGGATAATTTATTTTAATCCTTTGTGTGAACGACAGCAGATGGACAGTATTGAAATCCTATCCCAGTCTGCATTTGATTTTTAATGACAGTCTATCCTTGCATGATTTTATCGGCGTTGGATGATAGATCCTTCCTTTGAGTGGATTTATAACTCAGTGTGCGTTTACATAAATGTCTTGGTATGCTTTTATCTGCATTTGATAGATCACACTTTGAAAAATGGGTCTTTTTTTCTTGGCCCATTGCTTGGTGTTTTACTTATGCATGTGGTAATAAAACACGTTTTCCAGTCTGTGGACAGCCCAACTTTTATACTTTCTTCTTTTCAGGATTCTCAATGATTGTGTTTAAAAAATAAAATAAAATCCTCTGTGTTCATTAAATGGTTGTCCATCCCCTTTCCGAGCAAAAGACAATCCAAATGAGAACCCTCCCTCTGATTCTTCTAAGCATGGAAGGCCGTGAGAAGTTGTAAATCATAAGTATAATATAAACTTAATCTTGATCGAAGATATATTTATTAGACTTACTCATATATATATTACAACATGCATTGCATTTGTATCTATGAGGTCGTTGATAATTAATTTGATTTAACTTTTGCATTCAAAATTGGTAACAAAAGTTCCGTATAGACTAATCAATTAACCTGAGTTTTGAGACGAAGAATATATGATGTATAATGATGCTCGTATATGTTTTGAATTTGTGTATCGCTGATACTATGTGGAAATTATAGTCAGTTTTCTGTTCAGCATGGTGGTTTTCCATAAACCTCTGCTTAAGTTTTTACTGTTTTGGTCTGTGGATATTTTAGTCAATTTCAATACACTGACCGGTTATAACTCCTTGATTGTGTTTCATCCATTTGGGTGGTTAATATAGAAGCTAATCATTGGCATCCAAACGTTCCTATCGTTTGGTGCATCTCATAAAATGCTATGACAGCCAATTGGTTGTTATTTCTATTGTTTTGCGCTTTGAATTCTTGGAAACGCTGATTAGAGTCTCGGTAGTCCAATCTATTTTTCCACCCATCGTTTTCTGGTGTGATATTTTTTTTATTTTACTTTTTATCTGTTGCATCTAGTCTATGATCTTTTAGTCTGAATGCCATGCCAGTAATATAAAATGCCAAACCAGAAGGTATGACAGGCACCTATATGGAGATCCGTAGGGTAAGAGTATCATCTGTGCACGTGGTCCCTTCTTGACTTCCGCGTGCTCCCATGCCCAGTGGAAGTGCTAGAGCCATAGCATTTTTTTTTTTAACCAAGCCTTTAAGAGAGGCGTTCAGCACTGAATTGTTTTATTTTTTCGTAGGGGATTGATCGTCTTTGGTAAACCCCTAGGATATTGCTGTAGATTTGAACTTTATGCTGGAAATGCTTTTGACTTAGATTTACATGGTTGCTTGGCCATGTGATAATCTCCAAATTCAGAGGAGACCTTGATTCTCTTTACGGAAGGATGTTAACGCATTTATATATTTTGGCTCCATTGTGCATTATAACCTTCATGTCCAGTCATGCTTTAGTTGAACTCTAAACCAAATAAACCAAATAATTCGTTATATATAATTATAAACCTAGATTATTAAATGATATAATATGGAAATGTTTTTAATATCAAGAAGTTTGGTTAATGATTTTCTCACTTGTGGTATATTTTGGTTACCATTTCATTAAGTATATATGGATGGATGACCCATGGGAATGGGAATAAGTGAGAGAAAGGAAATGTAAATATTTATGTATCAATGGGTTATCATTAAAAAGAAAATTTATTGTAGTACCTTTTACAAATATATATATTAAATAATGAATGTGATTTATAAATGTATGATGCAAGGCTATTAGGG
>LPNX010208973.1:0-15933 GCA_001517045.1 Pseudotsuga menziesii | reverse complement strand
TGAAAAGGTAGCAGTTGTGTCTATTATTTTAAGTATCTATGTTCATGACCATCGTGTTAGTGATTGCTTAAGCATAATCACTTATGTAGCAATGTGTGTGCATTCTGATGCAAAACAGCTTGTAGCAAGATCTTAATCCCTTCATAAAACTGATGGATTATAGTTGACAAGTAGTGGAGATCTTGAAAACGTGGGATCTCCATAGAATGAATCATTCAGTTGATGTGCCATACTGCTCTTCTATACATATATTGTCAACCATGGGGTGCTTTATTTACTTGAGCACATAAATCATATTTGAGGGTGAAAAAGTAGCAAGTGTGTTTATCATCTATGGTGTGAGGAAGTGGTCTTATTTCATGAGGTGGTGCATTTGTAGTGATACTAAAAACTGTTGGCACTGCACATAAGTGGGTGACTATGTGCTCAACAATGGCATCAAATATGTCTTTTGCATTTACACTTTTACAGCAAATACTAGTGCTTGTGCAGTTATGCCCCATGGAAATCCCACACTATTACAATGAAACATGGGTGTTGTCCACAAGTAAACATGCTTAGGCTTCATTTCCCATGATAAAATAATACCAATTGTATTGAGATAGGCACCTCTATGACTGTACACAACACCTTTAGGACTCAACATGGTTCCTGATGTGTAGTTTAATGAGATAACTTCCCATTCATCTTTAGGCCAGGGAGTCTCAAAATTTGGATCTTCACTTATCAAAAGCTTTTCATAATCAAGAAGATCTTTATGATCTTCATTAAAAGAATATTCTCTAGATTTTTTCAGTTCATGGATCACAATAATTAATGGTAATTCTTATGTCACCTAAGAAAGGTTCCTGACTGCTACCATTGTCACTTCCAAGAATTGGTAATCCACGAACACTACCTTTGGTTCTAAATCCTTCAAAATGAGAGACATTGTGTGTGAATCATGTCTAATATTTAGAGTGTTGAGCACTGCCCCTGCCATTGGTACTCCAAAGTGCATTTAATATGTGGTTGGTACATTGGGGGCCATGGAAAACCTATCATATGTATGGATTGTTCAAACTTTAAATTCTCTAACAATTGATAGAATTTCAGTTATATAGGAAAAATAATTCAGTAAGAAACATATTGTAAATAGAAAGGTTACAAGATCAATTTCCGAAAATTTATATTCTCCAAACTTTAGGAATAACCAAACTTGACTCCTATGATCACTATGATAGTTGCTCCTATGATTACTATTCACTCAGCAGTATTTTTTTGTTTTCCTTTTCATAGAGGCTAAATTATACAATGTATTCTAACAATTTTTACTTAGGGAGCAAGGTCTACCACCAGTTTCGTTGGACATTTGCAACATTGGTAGAGAAAAGAAAGGTATTGGGCTCACTAGTATTCATGCAGAAAGGATTGCATTGGCTGTGGAGTGGATTGTTATGGCCCTTACATAATTATGGATTTAAGGGTAATTTGGGATTTGTGATGTTGTAGGGTTAGTTTTCTTCAAAATGAATGGTTTAACACATCGAAAAATGAATTTGGTAAACCGAAGAACTTAATTAGGAATTTCAAGAAATAATACGACCATTCTTGTCGATTTTTTTGTTAATATTTAGACTAGTTAATATTCATATTGGAATAAGAATCACTGATGGAGTTGTGGTTCAGCAATGGAGGTGGAAACTTGCAAGGACACCCACTAAGGTGCAATTCCTTGAAAGCATATGAATAAGTGATTGGGGATAGGTGCTCATTCTAGAATATTTTCATGGTTTACCCATCGAGTTCTATGAAGAGGTCATTTGTAGTACTAATTTTATTCTTTGAGATTAAAGGAAGCACTTTAAAAATTAAGCATAAATTATGAACTTATTCACTAAGTTTTCTAGCATGATTTGGAACTATTTTGATTGTTGGTAGCATATTGAAGGATTCTTTAAAGACTTCCTTGATCAGTGAAACAACATTCTTGAGAATAACCTATGCACTAATTAAGGGGAGTTGTTAGTTCTTCTCAAAAGCATGTAGAGTTGAAGGATTTTGTTTGGTGCACGTTTTAAAGTCAAATCAGTCAGAAACTTGGTAATGTGAATAAACCATAGTACCGTGGCATGCCTTAGTTTATTGAACAACAATACAACAGTATATGGAAGAGTTGATGCCTTAATTGCCTTGAAGATATCATTTTGGGCAGACTGGAGACATAATTGAAGGTATTTGTTTTCAACTTTGGATTTACATTAGAAAGATGATGAGGTGATCCTCACACTAGTACAAAATGAGGAATTAGCTACTAGGTGACTAAAAACTCTAGTCACCAAGTGTTTTTAAAGTGCTTTACTACTAAATATGAGCAATTTTGATTGACCCAACTATAAATGACTAAAATTAACGACTAATTTAGTCAGTGGTTAACAAATATGACTAGATAAAAAGTGACAGAGTTAAAAATGACTATCCTAAACGACTAATTTAGTCATGGCATACAAAATGACTAGCTAGAAGAAAATGAATTAGTCATTTATGTTAGTCATTTTTAATTGTGTCATGGAAAATTGCAAATTTGTCAATGTAGTGTAGATTATGTCAATTTTTAACCTTCTATTAGTAATATTAGTGCCCTGCACCTCGATCTTCACAGATCCAACAAAGAAATTGCATGAAAAATACATCTCATCAATGAGAGAGTTCCGAGAGCATCTCCAAAATTAAGAAAGAAACACTAAAAATCCTATTAAGGGGTGGACTGATCAAAATGGTAGAACCTAGACAATGAAGTAGAGACAAAATCTATAACAATTAGGAGCACCTTAATGTAGCATGGGAAGCCAATAGAGTCACAAGTGGAAAAATCATAGACAATGTCCAAAGTAGAGAATCTTGAGTTGGCTAAAATATTCCTTGAGATCCTTGTTAGTAACTTATACCAACTACTCATTAACATGCTATCCTGAATTTGGTCCCTCCCTTTACAAAGTAAAACAGACTTCATGACATCCTTCAATTGGATTTAGTATCTAGGTGCGTGTATATGTTTGCCATGTTAATGAGTTGTTCCAATTTTAGTAGTTGGAGAAAAGTTTGTTGGAAACACAGTCTGTTCCATATAACCCTTTGCCAGGATTTTCAATCTACTAACATAAATTATTCTCTTGCTCATTGTCCACCATATTATAAGTGTCATAGACCTAGGCATCTATATAGATCCCTAACTTTCCAAATATAGGGTAAAATAAGCGGTCTCAATCAACTTACCAACCTCCATCTATTGCTTCTCTAGTTTAACCAATATTGATTGTAGTTCCTCAATCTTAGTACTAGATATTATAGTAATCCCCTTCAATACCGGTGAATGGAGTATATATGCAACTAGAACTTGCGACATGGCCTTTACTAATGAGTTTTGTAAGGAAGGACATAACATAGAATAACACCATTATTGGGATGTTATCCCTTAATAATGCCAAATATATAACACAGATATATATATATATATATATGATTCCCCTATCATTTTGTACACCTAGATTTCCAATACCAACTTGCTTGGCATAGTCGAAATGGTTGCATAAATTTAATAAAGAGTTTACAAAACTCCAACAGTTTGCGTGGTCTCATTGCTCCTCAATGGACTCATATTCAGACAAAAAAATATTTCGTCGTGTTAGTATGTAACCGCAATTTTTCATTCTTTCAGTATTTCACAAGTGTCGCCACGACACATAGTGATATTTTATTGAGTACTTGCTTGGATGCCCTTTTACCAAACTTTGTATTTTCAGATGGGGATCATGTGGGGGCATTACATTAGATCTTGGTAGGGTCTTCTCTTTATTGGTGATGTGTCTTAGAATGGTTTGATCTGGTTTTTAAGTCTTATGTAAATCGTTAAAATAAACCTAGCCTTGTTTTATAGATCTGAGGTCACTAAATACAAGGCGGCCATACTACCCAGATAGTATTTATCCTGGTAGGATTTTTGTAGTCCTTATAAAAAATTAATTACCTTTGTCGATATTGATATGAATGTATTGATAATAGTTGTATCGTAACTAATTACCCTCCATCTTGCCGATCGATAAAGTCAGGTTGTTTTGTAGATTACAGTGGTGTTGATATGATAGAGATCGTATCCCGTGAGATATGATTTTATTTATAAATTTCATTTGGATTTTAGGTCGAGTTTTAAAGATCTGGGTCTGTAAATTACCATGGTATTGATATGATAGGGATCGTATTCCCCATTGGATATGCAAATATCTATAACTACCATTATGTATAGATCTATTACATACAATGTCTATATCGTATCCTTTCAGATCCAAAATCATGGATAACTTCTTCGGTTTTATAGTTATAAATTATAAAGTATAGTGATGTTTATTTCGTGTTACTTTGAGGTATGGAACTATTTATAACTTCATATTATATGCATCTGAATAAAAAATATACCCTGGCATCGATATGACAGAGTTGTTACTCCGGCTTGATATAGAATTATGTATAACTACCGTTTGAGTACAGACCTGATACAACAGTGTATATATCATATTCTCTTAGATACGAAATCATTGCTAACTTCCATTGGTTTTATAGTTATGAACTCTATCAAGTACAATGATGTATTTGCTGTATTCTACTTGGATACAATTGTTTTTATCTAACCTCTGCCTTCTTTTTCTATATCACAATCTATCAATGGGTGTTAATATGACTCAAGTTGCGTTTGAACGAATCTGAAATTTCATACCTACATTTATTGGTCGATAACGTGTATATGTGTTTTTATGAAATCCTCCTTAGTGGTATTCGAGGTATGTTTCTTTTGTTCAGGATGTTAGACCCTTGTATTATGTTGATTCCGATATGAATCATGTGTTAGCAAGGGCACACAGTCCTGATCATTTGTAGATCGGACTCTTAAACACATGCATAAGCTAAAAATGATAGGTATTTAAAAACTGATTATTTGAGTGAATATGAATCCAGGTGAGCTGGTGAGTCTTATATTTTAGTCTTGACCATTTATTTCCTTCCATGTATTGTATAGACCAAACATTTGTAGATTGGGTATGTTTTTGGATTAATAATGACTCCTAGTTTGTTTTAGAAGAGGTTCTTTAGAACACAATGATAGATGTTCACGAGAGTAATATGATAAGATTACAAAAAAAATCGTGTTCCAACATCTTAGAAAGTACTCTGTGAAGAGGGAGTCTCTTGAGATATAAAAAAAATGTATGGCAAGAGATATGTTGCTGCGGATTGTAATCCTTTAATTAAAAAAAATGTCACAGGATGTGACAGTTTGGTGGATGTAGCATAGGGATTTGGGTGAACAACATACATTGGCATCCCTCTTGTCTTCTGTTTAAATGTTGTATCTTCCTTGTATTGTTTTGCGTACTTTTCTCTTATGTTGTGCAACCTTGTGAATTAATTAAACACTGCAGAATGATAATCATGGAAGGTTATTTTTATAGTAATGATTTCTAATATTCACACTAGTATTGTTTAAAAGCACTATGAATTTCTTGTCCACACACTAGTACTGTTTAAAGGAACTATGAAGATGAGATTTTTGTGGACTACACCTCTTAAGGTTATGAACAATAAATTATTGGAATCCAAATTAAGTTATGGTCTTAATCGTGACTAATATATGGATGATTAAAGATTACAAATGGATACGAATAGGGTATACCTCTTATGGTTCATTAGTTAGAGACAAAAACGAAGAGTCCTTAATTTATAACACATTTTCTTAAATGGCATGGTAATGATATAACTCTTCACCGTTGACAGTAGAGACATCATGGTTGTAGATTGATGATTTAAATGTTAATTGTAAATCACTTAGAGGCACATAGTATAAGAGTTCAGAGCAGTATATGTTGAAATGTGTTTAAATGGGTATGTTATAAAAAAGATAATTTGAGGCCGATTATAAGAATTTCGCTATTGAGAGGAAAACATGTGTGTTTAAAAAAAAAACTACAATGCATCATGTGTATGGCTCGATGGTGAAGTTTTGTTTCATTATAATTTGCACGGGAAAGAATATCATATTACCATGTAAGGATTTTAGGCAAAGACTAAGCTCTATTAAGGAATGATATTGAGGTAGGAATAGTTTATGCAATTGTATCAAAGGTATAAGTTGTTATAATAGGAAATTTTTATATCATTGATGGCCTAATTATGTGATGATTGTTTAATTTTTTCTAACCTGGTAGACGGTTGATTTGGGTAGGGTTAAAAGTTGAAATTATTGAATAAGGTCCCTACCTAACATGTTAATCACACATCAACATTAAGCTTGTAAAGAATATGAAATCATCTAGTTAACACCATTTGATTCATGATGTTTCAGTGATCGGTTCACAATATATTTTTAGTTGTACCTTCCATTGTGATATATCTAATTGAGGATGGTTGTTAAAACGATACTTAGTCTTTTAAAAGAAAACAAAATTTTCACTCTTATTGACCTGGGTTTGTTACATATGGTATCAGAGTGCTAAAGTAACAGCACTCGGGCCTATTTGGGCTCAACATGAAATAGAAAGAATTAGATGTTAAGACTAACCAATCAAATGACTTTTGTCGATGCATGGAAATGATGGACGAGGAGAAATGAATTGGGAAATATTTGTGTTGGTGTTTTACATTCAAGGAAGGGAGGATACTCAACAGACTGGAAAGAGATCGCTGTGGGGAATTCGGGAAGTGAAACATTAAGAAGGTTTGCAGGTTCTGTAAATCAGTAATAATGATTCCCTTTTTCCGAAAATGATTACTGTTTCAGATTTGTTTTGGTATCCTTCAAAAGGGGTGATCCCTCTATGTGATATATTTTTACAAGAATTTATTTGTTCTTTACAAAGAAAATCCAGCATAAATCTCATTTTTCTTTCAGCTGAGAGTGTTTTATGCTAGCTTGTTATCGGCTTTCGAAGAGTACTTAACCGAGCGGTCGTTTGCCTTTTCTATGTTTATTTTGTGCATAAAAAGATTTGACATTTTTATATATCGAATATTTGGTTTGATTTCTTGTCATGTGTTTAAAATTGGTGAGCAGATATGATGTATGAATACAGTATAGATTTGCGTTGTTTAACACTCTAAACTCTGCATACTATGTTCCTAGTTGACATATGGCTTTAGCACTATGATCTCCAAATGAAAATACCGTTTGTGTTTTGAGTTTTGTTAAAGACCAAATCAATTTGGAATAGATCAACCTTGTAATGATGGCACAGATGCATGAATGGTTGGCTATCATAAATCACACTTATGTAATCAGAATTTTGTAACATTTCATACATAAATCTGTTTTCGTGTGTGTAGATGTTACTTGCAATTACCTCTAGTTTTGCAACGGAGAGCAAACAGGTGTAAATTAAATTTTATTACTTGTCCACTGCTGCAACTAGACCGCTACGATTGGTCAGTTGTTAATAATGCTTTCCAAATTCTTGATACACGTAATTGGTTAATTTCCTTCTTTCTAAGTCATAGCTAGATTTGATGTCTGTAAATTCCTTTTGGATTAGAGTGTACGAATTTGATACCATGATTTGGTTATGAATTATATACTTTAGATCTAATAACGTTTGATGCTCAATCTATGTAGTGCATTGTGTTGGCTTGAATAGATCTAATAAGCATTGTGGTTGAAATTGTTGGTAAAGCGTTGGACTTGCCTTAGGCCTAATAATGTGTCAGGGTGTCCAAATTCTGCTAATGCATATATTTGGGTTTGTGGTATATCTAACAAACTTTTGATGACATTTATATGATGCATGTGCTTAACACGTGATTTAGTTTGAACATATCTAAAGGGAAAATATCGTCTATGAATTATTTTGCTAGTTGAATTGTTTTGATTGAATGCCAAAGCATAGAGTTAGATATTTACTTCGAAATCATTATAGTTTGATATTTAAGTCTTTGCTTTAATGATCGAGTTGCATATCTAATGTCTGAGTTTTGAGAAGTTGCTATTAATATTTGAAAATTATACGTGAATGAATGACGCATACTGTTATGGACTGACTTGCAAGAGTATGCATGGAACACCACCAATTGAAATGGACTATTTGTTTCAAAAAATTCATTGGCTTAAATAAGGGAGCTAAACCACTCAAGAACGAGTGTTGTTTGGTTTTTTTATCTTATTATAATTTCATATTACGAGGTTTTTAAGAACCAAGGATTAACTGTGGATTGTGGTGTTATGTATTGACATTGCAAGGCTTTACTATGATTCTGATCATCTCATGATCAACGTAAGACATGGATTCTAAATCCACTTTAAATAAGTTGTGGCTTATTTTGAATGAATTATAAGATTGTATGAACCCTGAATGATGGTAAGGGTACAATCACTACAATTTAGGATATGTTGAAAGAAAAATATGTTTATTGATAGATGTTAACCGTGAAGCCAATGTCATGAATCAGGACAATGACAATGAAGTCATGTTAAGCACCAAAGAATGCATGTCACAAATAGTCAAAGGTTGTGACTAACATAAAAATGAATAAGGAAAATACATTTTGCGGGAGCACAATGGTGTTAGGCAAGTGATTCCCATGTGAGCACATTGGCGTTAGGCATACATGCTGTGGGAGAACAATGGTGTTAGGAAAATGGTTGCCTTATGAGCACATTGGTGTTAGGCATCTAAAATGGCAAGAAAAATTGATGATCTAACTCTACCCTACTTTGCGGTAGAAACGAATTCCTTGACTCAACTGAGGAGGCTTGAGGGGAACCATGTAGGAGTTATGATATCAATATTAAGACCTAGGAAAAGCTAAACATTTGGAAGACAGGATGCTATTTGATGTTACTAAGGAGAAAACTTTTGACTAGTGGTTGAAAGGGAGAGTAACCTCAGAAATAGACATAAGTCCACAGAAGAATTGGTAAAAGAACTCAAGGGAGAGTCTAAAAAATAATGAAATGAAAGATGTGTTAACAAATTTTCCAAGTCATTAGATGGTTACATGTCTTAATGTGTAAATGCGAAAGAAATGTTTACCTTAGGTGAATGACTAGACAAGTATCAAAGTGGATTACTTATGAATCAATTACATTATTGAGAAATAATTATGTATTATGGTGATAAAAATACAATTAAAGACTAAAAGATGATTCCATAATTCACAAATATGTTGCTGCAAAAGGAGTTGTTGTTTATGGTTTAAGTTAAATTATGGAATTTTGACTTGTTTGACTGAATGAATTATGGGATAGACCTGATCTTGTTACAGGAAACTACAGGTTTTGAAAAATAACAACTTAAAAATATTAGGAAAGATCTACGATGACCAGAATAGAAAGATACCAAGCAGGAGATGGTGACCCAAGAGGTAAAGAAAAATTGTTGCAAAACAAGAACTCCGAGGATGGTGTTGTTTTTAAGGGGGAAAGGATGTGATATGCATCTTGTGTACCATAAATATTTGGTAAATTATGATTGAACATTGTATTCATTTTCTGGTGAGTAGCGCAAGGCCAAGGCCCCACCTGTAAAACATTGTCATTAATACGATCTAAGTTGTAGACTTAGGGGACTTAAGATAGGGACATAGCTTCTCGACAGGAAACAGAACCCCAAGGTCGAAAGGGAATGGTTAGGGAGCCATGATTCCAATATCGTAGTCTTAGCATCGTCTTGAATATGGAATCCTATAGAGATTCTTATCTTCTCCATATTTAGCGAAGTAAATAATATAGCCTAATTATTAGTATTCAAACATAAATAAGCCACTGTATAAGAGGTTACCACCGTATTAACCTCGATAAAAGGATCAACAAGTTACCTAGAATGATAGAAGAAGAAAATATTGGGGACATATATGGAGTACTATATGGACCTATTGACTATATATATATTATATATATATTCAAGGGTGATAGTGATATTTTTCTTACATTGATAGGAAAGGTTTATATACATATTATGTTATGGCATTGAAGCACACACTCCCTTTAATAGGGATGTTAGTAAAATTTTAAATAAAGAAGTTTATACCAAAGAAGATGGGGCTGAGGAGAGAGGGGGGCTTATTTTAATTCCAAACAAGCATCTAGCAACTTATAGAAACTAAAATTAGTTTTAGTATTTTACAAAAAAAGAAACGAATCAAAATCCAAAGCAGGAGGAAGATCATGATCGAGGAGTTTTTTGAGGCATGGGTTCCACATGGAAGATGGAATGGCATATCCTCTTCCTTTTAACGTTGTTTAAGGAGGGAGGATCCAGGGGGGATCTTTTTCCTATGATAGTTAAAAAGAAAGAATGTGTTAGTAAAGGGGGGAACACACTCTCTCTCTCTCAAATTCAGGGTGGGGGGGGGAAGGAATGATCAAGAAATTCAACAAGAGTTTGAGGTTTTTACCTGGAAGCATATTTGTGCCAGTACGTGCCACCTGATCACAGTTGTAGATACTAGAAAATTGTAGCAAAGAATGGAAGGATTTCTGCACCTTAACTACATTGCTAATTTGGCAGTGATCAATCATAGCAGCATTCCAAGGTAACTCTGAGATGAATGGAATCTCAAGGTTAGATCTAAGCATGTAACCATGCACAGATATTATGTAGTGACAACGTGAGTCTTGAGAAATAGATCTAGCAAGATCTATCTCCTTATAAATCTCCAAGGTCATATTTTTATTCTGTTTGAAGTACTCTTTATGTTGAGCCAACCTGTTTTGTATAATCGCTATAATCTGACTTATAAAACTAGATCCTTTTTCTACTTTAGTTGAAGCGTTGAAGGATCCATACTTGTGAGTCTTCTTCTACTATTGGAAACTTGTTGCAAGCCAAATTTTAATTGTTTTGTTCCGAACTTTAGTATAACACAGAAAGTTATGTATTGGAACTAAGGCCTTATATCTACCTTCTTTTAATTCTGACTTTGAACCCACCATTACGTGCATTGAAGGCTTCTCTGCCAGTGGATTATGAACTCAGATCTCAGCAGGGTTAGCTCTCTGTTGGCGATGTGTCTTGGAATGGTTTGATCTGGTTTTTAATTCTTATGTAAATCGTTAAAATAAACCTAGCCTTGTTTTATAGATCTGAGGTCACTAAATACAAGGCGGCCATATTACTCGGATAGTATTCAGCCTGGTAGTATTTTTGTAGTCCTTATGGAAAATTAATTACCTCTACTGGTATTGATATGAATGTACTTGGCACAGTTGGATCGTAAGTACTTACACTCCATCTTGCAAATCGATAAAGTCTAGTTGTTTTGTAGATTACCCTGGCGTTGATACGACAGAGATCGTATCCCTTCAGATATGATTTTATTTATAAATTTCATTTGGATTTTAGATCAAGTTTTATAGATCTGGATTTGTAAACTACCATGGCATCGATATGACAGAGATCATATTCCTCTTTGGATATGAACATATCTATAACTACCATTGTGCGTAGATCTATTGCATACAGTGTCAATATAGTATCATTTCAAATCCGAAATCATGGCTAAGTTCTTTGGTTATATAGTTATAAATTATAAAGTACAGTGCTTTTTATATCATGTTCCTTTGAGGTATGAAACTGTTTATAACTTCAGATTATATAGATCTGAATCAAAAATATACCCTCGCATCGATATGACAGAGTTTGTACTCCGGCTTGATACAAACTTATCTATAACTACTGTTTAAGTACAGACCTAATACAACGGTGTATATATAATATTCTCTTACATACAAAATCGTTGCTAACTTCCATTGGTTTTATAGTTATGAACTCTATCTAGTACAATGATGTCTTTATTGTATTCTACTTGGATATGAATTTTTTTATGTAACCTCTACCTTGTTTTTCTAGATTAGAATCTATTAAATCAATCGGCATTAATATGACTCAAGTCGTGTTTGAATGAATACAAAATTTCATACCTACATTTATAGGTCGATAACATGTATATGTGTTTCTATGAAAACCTCCTTAGCAGTATTCAAGTTATGTTTCTTTTCTTCAGGATGCTAGACCCTTGTATTATGTTGATTCCGATCTAGAGCATGCATTAGCAGGGGCACACAGTCCTGATTTTTCGTAGATCGGTCTTTGAGACAGATATATAAGCTAAATATTATAGGTATTTAAAAACTTATTATTTGAGTCAATATTAATCGAGGTGAGCTGGTGAGTCTGATATTTTAGTCTTGAGCATTTATTTCCTTGGATGTATTGTATGGACCCAATGTTTGTAGATTGGGTATGTTTATGGAGTAATGATGACTCATACTTTGTTTTAGAAGAGGTTCTTTAGAAAAAAACGATAGATGTTCATGAGAGTAAAACCATAGGACTACAAACAACAATAGTTTTCCAACATATTATAAAGTATTATGTGAAGAGGGAGTCTCTTGAGATATATTAGAAATGCATGGCAAGAATTTTGTTGTTGCATATTGTAATCCATTAATTAAAAAAAATGTCACAGGATGTGATAGTTTGGTGGACATAGCCCAGGGATTTGGGCGAAACACATACATTGGCATCCCTCTTTTCTTGTGTTTAAATGGTGTATCTTCCTTGTATTGTTTTCTTACATTTCTTTGATGTTGAGCAACCTTGTCAATTAATTAAACACTGCATAATGATAATCATGAAAAGTTATTGGTATAGTAATGATTTCTGATATGCACACTAGTATTGTTAAAAAGCACTATGAATTTCTTGTCCGCACAGTAGTACTATTTAAAGGTTATGAACAATAAATTATTGGAATTCAAATTGAGATATGGTCTTCATCATGACTAATATATGTATGATTGAAGATTACAAATGGATACGAATAAGGGCATACCTCTTATGGTTAATTAGTTAGAGACAAAAAAGAAGAGTCCTTAATTTAGAACACCTTTGCTTAAATGGGATGGTAATGTTATAACTCTGCACCTTTTACAGTAGACACATCATGGTTATATATTGATGATTTAAATAGATAATTGTAAATCACTAAGAGTTCAGTGCAGTATATGTTGAAATGTGTTTAAATGGGTACGTTATAAAAATGATAATTTGAGGCTGATTATAAGTGTTCCGCTATTGAGAGGAAAACATATGTGTTTAGAAAAAAAAACTACAATGCATCATGCGTATCGTTCGATGGTGAAATTTTGTTTCATTATAATTTACACGGGCAAGAATATCATATTACCAAGTAAGGCTTTCAGGGCAAGACTAAGCTCTATTAAGGAATGATATTGAGGTAGGAATAGTTTATGCAATTGTATCAAAGGTATAAGTTGTTATAATAGCAAATTTTGATATCATTGATGGCCTAATTATGTGATGATTGTTTTTTTTTATAACCTAGTAGATAGTTGATTTGGGTAGGGGTAAAAGTTGAAATTATGGAATAAGGTCCCTACCTAACGTGTTAATCGCACATCAACATTAATCTTATAAAGAATCTGAAATGATCGAGTTAACACCATTTGATTCATGACATTTCAGTGATCAATTCACAATATATTGAGGACGGCTGTTAAAAAGATACTTAGTATTTTAAAAGAAAACAAAATTTTTTCCCTTGTTGACATGGGTCTATTACAATAACATAATTTCACACCCTTATAACATAAGTGTGCATCCTTTTTATTCGGATATCCAAGACTCTCATTCATTCGGTGGTCAATATTCAAAAGATCCACCATTTAGTGCGTGCTTCCTATTTTATTAACTCATTCCAGTTTGACATGTTGTTTAGAGGGAGTACACTCTCATTCTACTGCAAATAGTATACCCACTCTCTAGATTATCCGTGTTCACAAGTTAAATATTCCATGGAAGAGAACCCCTAGCCATAAGAAGATATAGTTTTCTGTTGTAACATCACTTCACTTGTATTGTTGATCTTCAATAGTGTTAGTGTTATTGTTATTAAGAGAGAAAGTTATAAAATCTCAATTGTGATCATGGAGAATGTTAAATCAATACACGCATTGATACAAATAATTTCAATGTGGAATTTCTCATTAATATTGTATACCTCTTATGTCATTGAATATTGTGGGAAGAGCCTCCTTGAAATAGTGGCTCTTAGTCTCATGCCATGTCTTTGGGTGGATAAAAATGTCTAGGAAAGTGTCCCTCCTGCTTGCTACACCCAAGTGAGTAAATTCCTAGCAATGTCAACATGTATTTGCATAGTATTCCTTTCTACCATAGTTAAGGAGGATGGAATGAGATCTGCTATCACCATTACTATTCTTAAGCATTGGAAAATTATCAATCGCCATGCTAGACAAAAATGTACGGGTAAGTTTCTTTTTTCCTGCATTTTCACCTCTTTACCCACATTCACGTTCTCACTGTCATTGAATCATCTCATCTATTTCTCATTGTGTATTTATTTTCCTAAATGGAAACCAAGAGAAAATCAAGCAAAATCAAAAAATCCAGGAAAAAGCTATAAAGCAACATAAATAAGTTACTCATAAAAGCAAGTACAAAGCACATAAGTGCATGAAAGTTTGTTAGCATGAAAAATATGAAACTTTAGGAAAGAAAGGATAGTGAAAGCTCATTGGTTAAGAAAGCTTGATTATGAATCCATATCGACCATAAAAGAATTATAGCACTGTGAAATTATGAACCAAAGGAGATTATGAGGATGGAGAATACCTTACAGTGAAAGAATAAGGAAGAAAGATGAATTATAGCGTAAAAATCGACAAAAATGCATTGTGAAATTAATCATGGAAGAAACACCAATTGGAAACAATAAACTAGTAACCCTTATCATTAATCTGTGTATGAACAATACATAATACAATGGAGGAAATTCAAATAACCTAGGAGGATTTCAATCCTTGAATGTAGACGTGACTAACTTAGGAAATATCATCACTGTAGACACCACTAGTGCAACTATGGACAACATAATCAATTACCTGATTTGGTAGGTGTACATGGGAATATTTATTCTTAAATCATGAAAATCCCATGCAAAAGTGGTGTATTAGGAGACTTAGCTAACTGAAAATGACCATCAAACCTAAAGGTGAGACTCCAAGAACTCTCAGTGGCATCCTAAAATATATGGATTGGTATCATAGGTCCTAAACAGATTAATGAGGGCACATCAAGTCAGTAGTGGGCCCTATATAACATCTGCATACAACTAGGAAAGTGATAACATCATCCTAAACTAGGAAAGTGACTAAATGAACATGGTGGAGAAGGGAGGATTATCAAAAAATTGTAACACCCTCCCTTAATCCAAACTTGGACATCCTGGTCATTGACAACTTAAGAGGCGCATTCTGTAGCCTAGTAAGGGGATATGTGTAAGTCCTTGTGTCCTCATCCTTTTTAAGATGGAACTATGTTGGTTCTTGTTAAATGAATTATCTCTCATAAACTGCAAGTTATGGACGCATCATTTAAGAGTTATCCATGGATGAGTTATGAATTATCGCATCAATTATTTTTTATATTCTTTTTTTTCTAATAGTTTCGTATTTTTTTCATTTGTAAAGAGTGCCATAGAATGACACTTATGCAATATGAAAAAGCATAAATGCTTGTCCACCCCAAAATAAGTATTTACTGAATGATTTGAAGCCCCAGATATGAAGAATGCTTATGATGAAGAAATTGATCTGAAAGTTAAGGGAATAATTGTGTTATTAGAGCTCCCCGACGATGATAGATGACATGGAGATTATTCTGAACAATGGATAACCCTAAAATGTGGGAGAAACTTAAAGGAGCAATTGATTAATGGAAAAGATATATCTCCCTAGAGAAGTGTTGGACAATTCGTGATCAGGGTGAATGTTAAGTTAATGCAAGCATTGATAATAATAGTTGTAATGTGGAACATATCATTAGTATTGCAGACATCTTATGGTGTTGAATATAGAGTCCCCTTGACATA
>LPNX010208969.1:0-15087 GCA_001517045.1 Pseudotsuga menziesii | reverse complement strand
CAACCAGTACCTCCAGGATCTGGTGGCTCCTACACATAGCAGGATTTCCAAATTTATTCAACGGCCAAATTCTGCTCTAAAAATCACCTCCCCGCAACTCTGTTTCCGCAAAAGGGTTTTCCGCAACTGGGTTTTGCACAACTCTATTACTGCAACAGTGTTTCTGCAACAAGACTTTCGCAACTCTGTTTCCACAGCAAAGTTTCCACAACAGGATTTCTGCAAGTGGGTTGCAGGGTGCGGGATGCGGGATGCCAACTTTCCAAAGTTGCTCCCCTGCAACTTTTCTCAGCTCTCATATCTTTGTGGCCTTCTCTATGACCTTCGATCTATTCTTTGATACGTATCTCCAAGATCTTTGTAGATCTATTATCATCGCCACAACTTCCATTGTGGATCTCTACTAGACCGTTAGATATTCGTCTACGGACTCAATCTCCACCATTCATTCTTTGCAAAACTTGTTAATGTAGAAAATATGCGTGTTATGTCGATTCATCAGAGAATCGATCAATCCAGCCTGCAATCTCTAAGATTCATTAGCCTAACCCTTCTATGCATTCATCTACGACCTATTTCATCCATTCAAGCAACATTTTAACCCTTGAATCAATAATTTCACAGAAATGCATAGATGTTCAGAAAACCACCGAAGTCAGCTCTTCACGAATACATAGCTCAAATTAGTAAATGCATCTAGGCTAATAACACTGCAAACACACAGCTAATCCTTCTATTAAGCACACACGCAAACACACAACTAATCCTTATATAAAGCACACACACAAACAAAGAGTTCATATCTCTTCTTCAGTCTATTCAAAATATTTACAAGCGGAACTAGATGCAAGACTGTCCTTCTCTCCACAAATTTGCAATTCTAATACTGAAGAGAAGAACCCTTCATACTTCTCTAAACTTCCTATTTAATCTCAACTGTAACTCCTCCACTGAATGGTCTTAAAACCGAAAATAAACAACTACAAAGAAGGATTACAATGTCTCTGTCACAAACTAACAACCTACGGCTTGATCTGCACGCAGGGAGTCATGATCCGCCATAATTCCTACCACCACTAACAAACTATGACTCATCAAAACAAAAAAACCAAAAATATGCCATAGCATGTGACCAACTCGTCACATTGTTGGCATGCCACGATGCTTCTGCATCACTATACCTCCCTCACTATCCCTCCCTCCACCGCTCTCTCTTTATCACTCACTCCTCCCCCCTCTCTCTCTATCGCTCACCCCCCCCTCTGTGTGTGTGTGTCCCCCCCTCCTTCTCTCATTATATATCTATGTGTGTGTCACTCCCTCATCCCCCCTCTCTCATAGTCTCTCTCCACCTTCTATATACCTCCCTCACTATCCCTCCCTCCATATCATTCACCCCCCCTCCCTCTTTGTTTCTCACCCATCCCTCCCTCTCTCCCACATAATCTCTCTCTCTCTCTCTCTCTCTCTCTCTCTCTCTCTCTCTCTCTCTCTCACACACACACACACACACACACAGTGTGTGTGTGTCCCTCCCCCACTTCCCATATCTCATAATCTCTCTCCACCTTATCTACACGTCCCTCACTATCCTTCCCTCTATCACTCTCTCTCTATTTATCACCCCTCCCTCTCTCCCTCTGTCGCTCACCCATTCCCCTCTCTCCCACATAATATTTGTGTGTGTGTGTGTGTGTCCCCCCTTCTCTCACAAACTCACCCTGTCTCTCCCTCTCTCTCAACCTTCTATTTACCTCCCTCTATCAATATCTCCCTCCCTTCTCCCTTAATTACCAACCCTCTATGCCATTATCCCTCTCTCTCTCTCCCTCTCTCAACTTGTATCCATCCCTCCCTATCTCTTTTCACCCTCCCTATCTATGTTTCTCTCTTTCACAACCTCCCTCTCTCTCCATCTCTTAACCCTCCACCCTTTGTCTTTGACACCATCCATCTCTATCTCTCTCTCCACATGTGTGAACTTGCCCCTTTCTCTCCCTGTGTTTGTCCCCTTGTCACCTCTCTCTCACACACACCTTCTATCACTCCATCAATATCTCTTTCCTTCACTCTATCTTCATCCCTCCCTCACCCCACCTCCTCCCTCTCCATCTTATTCTCTCCCACACTCTCTCCATGCCATTCTCTCTCTCTCTCTCTCTCTCTCTCTCTATGTTTTCAACTTATCCCTTCTCCTCAACCCCCTACCTCATTATGACCCCTATTCTTTGTTTTATCACATCTCATTCCCATCTCTTCAATTCCCCCCTCCTTCACCTCTCTCCTCTAACACATCCCAT
The DNA here is from genome assembly GCA_001517045.1 of Pseudotsuga menziesii. Lineage (NCBI taxonomy): Eukaryota > Viridiplantae > Streptophyta > Pinopsida > Pinales > Pinaceae > Pseudotsuga > Pseudotsuga menziesii. The sequence goes on along the minus strand of LPNX010208969.1, from coordinate 12,787 downwards.
TCCTACTCTAATACTCCATATCCACGTTTCCATTCACCAATCCTCTCTCTCATCAAACCATCGCCCACTTCCTCCCGTCCACCTTATCTCAGGATTCATCACTCAAGTCTTGTGTACTTCTTCTAACCCTATACGTCTTCAACACCTCTTCTTCTCCTAATAATTCTCTCAATCCCCACTTCCCTTCACCCTTGTAACCAATAATGTTCTCATTACATTCATCTTTCTCCACTTGAATTTATAAAATACTCCTAGGACCTTGACCATTCCCCACCCCCTCTCAACTATTAACCATCCCCACTTGAACTTCCAACATCTTCCTAGGCCCTTGACCCTTCCCCACCCCCTCTCAACTAATAACCATCCACACCTGAACTTCCAACATCCTCCTAGGCCCTTGACCCTTCCAACATCCTCTCTCTCATCATATAACCCAACACCACACTAATCAACCATGAAATATGTCCTCAATGTTCCAACTCCATAACAAAAAGAATCATGGAGATGGTGTATTGTGAATATTTCCAATGGCAGGATCGTGCTCTGTTGAAAAAAATGCACGATATCCTATTTTTCATTTAGATAGAGTAAAGTTGTTGTCGAAAAGAAACAGTCCATTATTTATAGAGTCACAAAACATGCATGCGATATGGTTAAGCACAATAAATATGTTAGGTGCACAACTAAGGCAAAGAATAAAATCAAAAGAAAACAAATTTTTTCTATGGTTACATACAAAACAAATGTTTTTATCGTTCCCTTATTTTCATTCATATAAATGTTTCTCTCTATACACCCCTAAATATCTCTCACTAATACCTAGATATTGCCTATCTCTTTCTAAATATCTATCCCTCATTCTCTCTACATCTCTCGCTATATGTTTCTTTCTCTCGCTTACTCCATCCATGTCCCTACAACCTCACTCTCCACCTTCTCTTTATCTTCGCCATTATCTCTTAATCACTAACCCTCTGTGCCTTTATCCCTCCCCGCTGCCCTCTCTCTCTTACCTTGTATCCCTCCCTCCCTATCTCTCCCCTCCATCCCTCCTTCTATCATCGTCTCTCCCCTTCTCACCTTCTATATCTATCTCGTTACTCCTATAGTTGATGATGTCGTTGTCAGTAGAATACCCTTCTCGTTAAGGGGGAGTGTTGAAATATTGTAACTTGAAAGAATATTATAAATGTATTTTACCTGATACACCCCAAGGGAGATGTCTTATTCCTTCATTGGGATGTTACTATTGTATTTGGTAATCATAGAGTCATGCGGTATAACCTCTATTGTAAGTCGTGTCAATAGTACCCCCACAGATGATCTCTTAAGGGTGTACTCAACCTTTAAGCTGGGATATGGCCATGATTAGGATATTTTTAGCATTAGATATGGAGTATAAGGTGTTAATCATGGTTGCTACATAAATATTTACTCGCTAATATTTTTGGTAACTTGGTGTTAACAATATTTTTGGAATCTATGGATACACATGTGCCTTACTCACTATCCCTCTATGCTTTAATCACTGGCCCTCCCTGCCCTTGTAGTTCCATCTCTCACTATCTCTATGTGTATGTGTGTGTGTGTCTTTCCCCCTTTTGTCTCTCACAAACTCCCTCTCTCTCTCTATCTCTATGTGTGTGTGTGTCCCTCCCTCACATGTTGTCCCTAAAAAGCTCTCTCCACATTATTTATACCTCCCCCACTATCCCTACCTGCATCACACCTCCCCGCAACTCTGTTTCTGCAAAAGGGTTTTCCACAATAGGGTTTTCCACAACTCTATTTCCGCAACAGAGTTTCCGCAACAAGACTTCCGCAACTCTGTTTCCACAACAGGATTTCTGCAAGTGGGTTGCAGGGTGCGGGATGCGGGATGCCAACTTTCCAAAGTTGCTACCCCGCAACTTTTCTCAGCTCTCAGATATTTGTGGCCTTCTCTATGACCTTCGATCTATTCTTTGATACGTATCTCCCAGATCTTTGTATATCTGTTATCACCTCCACAACTTCCATTGTGGATCTCTCCTGGACCATCAGATATTCATCTGTAGACTCAATCTCCACCGTTCATTCTTTGCAAAACTGGTTAATGTAGAAAATATCTGTGTTGTGCCGATTGATCGAAGAATCGATCAATCTATCCTGCAATCTCTAAGATTCATTAGCCTAACCCTTTGATGCATGCATCTACGACCTATTTCATCCATTCAAGCAACATTTTAACCCTTCAATCAATAATTTCACAGAAATGCATAGATGTTCAGAAAACCACCAAAGTCGACTCTTCACGAATACATAGCTCAAATTAGTAAATGCATCTAGGCTAATAACACTACAAACACACAGCTAATCCTTCTATTAAGCACACACGCAAACACACGACTAATCCTTCTATTAAGCACACACACAAACAAAGAGTTCATATCTCTTCTTCAGTCTATTCAAAATATTTACAAGCGGAACTAGATGCAGGCTTGTCCTTCTCTCCACAAATTTGCAATTCTAATACTGAAGAGAAGAACCCTTCATACTTCTCTAAAATTCCTATTTAAGCTCAAATGTAACTCCTCCACTGAATGGTCTTACAACCGAAAATAAACAACTACAAAGAAGGATGAAAATGTCTCTGTCACAAACTAACAACTGACGACTTGATCTGCATGCAGGGAGTCATGATCCGCCATAATTCCTACCGCCGCTAACAAACTATGACTCATCAAAACAAAAAAACAAAAAATATGACACAGCATGTGACCAACTCGTCACATTATTGGTATGCCACGATGCTTCTGCATCACTATACCTCCCTCACTATCCCTCCCTCCACCACTCTCTCTTTATCACTCACCCCTCCCCCCTCTCTCTCTATCGCTCACCCCCCTGTGTGTGTGTGTGTGTCTCCCCCTCCTTCTCTCATTATATATCTATGTGTGTTTCACTCCCTCACCCCCCCTCTCTCATAGTCTCTCTCCACCTTCTATATACCTCCCTCACTATCCCTCCCTCCATATCACTCTCTATATCATTCACCCCCCCTCCCTCTTTGTTTCTCACCCATCCCTCCCTCTCTCCCACATAATCTCTCTCTCCATATCTCCCTCTCTCTCTCTCTCTCTCTCTCTCTCACACACACACACACACAGTGTGTGTGTGTCCCTCCCCCACTTCCCATATCTCACAATCTCTCTCCACCTTATGTATACATCCTTCACTATCCTTCCCTCTATCACTCTCTCTCTCTATTTATCACCCCTCCCTCTCTCCCTCTGTCGCTCACCCATTCCCCTCTCTCCCACATAATATTTGTGTGTGTGTGTGTGTCCCCCCTTCTCTCACAAACTCACCCTGTCTCTCCCTCTCTCTCCACCTTCTATTTACCTCCCTCTATCAATATCTCCCTCCCTTCTCCCTTAATTACCAACCCTCTATGCCATTATCCCTCTCTCTCTCTCCCTGTCTCAACTTGTATCCATCCCTCCCTATCTCTTTTCACCCTCCCTATCCATGTTTCTCTCTTTCACAACCTCCCTCTCTCTCCATATCTTAACCCTCCACCCTTTGTCTTTGACACCATCCATATCTCTCTCTCTCCACATGTTTGAACCTGCCCCTTTCTCTCCCTGTGTTTGTCCCCTCGTCACCTCTCTCACACACACACCTTCTATCACTCCATCAATATCTCTTTCCTTCACTCTATCTTCATCCCTCCCTCACCCCACCTCCTCCCTCTCCATCTTATTCTCTTCCACACTCTCTCCATACCATTCTCTCTCTCTCTCTCTCTCTCTCTCTCTCTCTCTCTCTATGTTTTCAACTTATCCCTTCTCCTCAACCCCCTACCTCATTATGACCACTATTATTTGTTTTATCACATCTCATTCCCATCTCTTCAATTCCCCCCTCCTTCACCTCTCTCCTCTAACACATCCCATTCCTCCTCTAATACTCCATATCCACCTTTCCAATCACCAATCCTCTCTCTCATCAAACCATCTTCCACTTCCTCCCGTCCACCTTATCTCGAGATTCGTCACTCAAGTCTTGTGTACTTCTTCTAACCCTATACATCTTCAACACCTCTTCTTCTCCTAATAATTCTCTCAATCCCCACTTCCCTTCACCCTTGTAACCAATAATGTTCTCATTCCATCCATCCTTCTCCACTTGAATTTATAAAATCCTCCTAGGACCTTGACCATTCCCCACCCCCTCTCAACTATTAACCATCCCCACTTGAACTTCCAACATCTTCCTAGGCCCTTGACCCTTCCCCACCCCCTCTCAACTAATAACCATCCACACCTGAACTTCCAACATCCTCCTAGGCCCTTGACCCTTCCACACCCCCTCTAAACTATTATCCATACATTTGATATATTACATATAGTGCTAGACTTTTAGCTCTACATAATGCATGCGCATTTTGTAGTTCTAAAATGTGCTCACGTTTTGTAGTTCTATCATACGCGCTCGTGTTATGTAGTTCTAAAACATGCTCGTGTTTTCCAATTCTACAAGGGTAGAAGATGTAATTTGAATTTAAACATGCCAATTCACTTGCTCGCATGTCACCAATAGTCCTATGTGTATGGTTTGGATTTTTCTACGGTAATACCAAACATGTGCTATGGTATATGATAAACCATAGCTAACTGGGCATTTCTTCCATTTTTTGAAGAAGTCGTTGTTTACACACTCGTTATAGTGTTCTACACACAATCATTTTTGACGAAATCTTAAACATTAATAACATTTTTTCTGCAGATTCTATATATGTAATTTTTATTAAAAAATATTATATTTTCCTATTTGTTTTCAATTTCTATTGTGTCCTAACTCCTTAACTCAAAATACATGTTGTTAGTGTTTTTCACATAACTTTTTCAATTCTTAATAATTTTAAAAATAAATTATATGGTGCACTAGAAGACACTGGACTCTACATTCTATAAAAAACCCATTTCATGATTATTTCATTAAGACCTTCAAAGGATGAACCCATAAAAGATGTACAATTTTCGAGGAATGATCACTTAGATAATTATAAAAAAAATAAAAATTACTAATTTTATTTTTGAAAAATAACGCTGCACTAGTGTTATATGTTCTCTACATGCATGCAAATTTTGGTATCCCGAAAGCATCATTTAGGCCCTCAAAGGCTGCACCCACAAAAACATATACCTTATCACTAGCCTGAAAAATAAAAAGTGATTGTTAGAAAAAATGAAACTTGACATAGTTATAAAAATTTTCAATACATAAAACTTATATATTTGGAAACGTGATTCAATTTCCTACGTTTAATCTTATTTACTCAAAGCAAGATATTTTGTTTAAGTATTTCAAAAAATACAATTAAGTTGAGGGATGACTGATTTTTCAGTTTTCTATTGCATCTAACGAGCCAAAAGTGACTCTCATTAGCTTGCACTAACCCTTACAAAATTATGGCTATGGGGTACGTCGATCGGTATAATGACGATAATTGACACATCATATATTTGGTGTCTCACTGGGATGTCGTCATTATCAAAAACACTAATTTGGTGTAAATTGTCGAGCTATGACACATGAAGGGGTCTACAATTTTCTAAATTTTAACACTGCAGATGGATTAAATTTTCTAAATTGTAATTTTTATAATGAATTACAATTTTTGACCACTTCCTTCAAGTGACACAATTTACATGATCACTCATCTCTTTGAATCCATCTACAATATTGCAATTTACTAAATTTTAACATTGCAGATGGATTCAAAGACCCCCTAGAAACAGGTCGCTAGGAGATCAACACCGAGATCTTGAAGAAGCCATTCCTAATGCGTTTTAATTGTATAGATTTGAGTGATATTAAATTTGATTAGGATAACTCTTCCTTTCTAAAACGTATATGTGATTTAACATTGTACCATAAAATTCTTTCTTTTTATAATTTCTTGAGAGAAGATATCTGGATGTCATTGTCTTTTTGTTTAATATTACAACTAAGATTTATGCTAGGTTTACTTAACATCATTAATACATTGAGAATTATGCATTGATCATTCAAATTTAAATTGAACTTGAATGGTTGAATAGATCAATTTTACAAAGAACATGTTTTAACACATACATATAATAAATATTGTTTCCATGCTTGTTCATATGACTCCTGTTTTCTCTTAAATTGGAATATTTAAGAGAAACTACTAATGTGTATGTAGCACAAATTATAAATTATATACCTATAAATTATAAATTATAGCTAATGTGTGTAATATCTAATGTATATGTGGAGACTTATTTATTTTATTGATGTAAATTTTATGTGAGTTTTATTGTTTGTTATATTCGAGCTTTTCCATTAGTTTTAATTCAAATTTATGCAAAAATGATGGTTTATTTCTGGAATTTAGATGTATATTATTATACATTTTGCTCATGTTCACAGAGGTATTGTGATTTCATGATTTATTCTTTTTTATATTTTAATTACTAGAATAATGATCTCAATAATTTTGTTAAAATAGGGTTCTTTCCTAGCCTCTACATATCTCTCTTATTGATACACCAAAACATAACTCAACGAAAAGTATGTGAAAATACCCTTAGATGCACCTAAACATATCTCAAAGAAAATCATGTGAAAATACACTCAGATGCACCAAAACATAACTCAAGAAAAAACATGTGAAAATACCCTTACGTGCACCAAAACATAAGTCAAGCAAATATACGTGAATATAACTTGTAAGGCTTTCAAAGAGAAAAAAAGAGATAAAAGTCCAAGTTAAATTAAAATGCTAGATCCACCAACTATGGGATTACTTCCCTAGCGAGTAATTCAATTTGAGTTGGTGGGAACTCCTTAGTGATAACACCAAGGAGAGAGCTTTCCTTTACCCTCCAACACATAACAAGCTTCCTCGTCGTGATCATTGACAACCACAATTAATGCAGACTACCCATATACGAACAATTTCACTATAATAATGCTATCGAGTGTTTGTATATGAGCAAACTAAAGAGTAGATATGAATATAACGTTTGCAACTATAGGTTGAAAGTGACATGCTGCAAACATTGTGGCCTTTTTATACATTAAGGCATCCACAATTAACTATCCCACATCTTCAATTTACATGTAGTCATTTTTAAAACATGTTCCTTGTTCGAAATATCTATAGTACACACAGATATACACCCAAGCTTTCATGACTTCAAATAGCTGTACCAACATGCTAGATTTGACGCATTCATCTTCAACCCATTGTCTTTATCCACACACCTTCAAAGAACAAAAACCAGGATGAGCATTCTTAACTATAAAGACTTGCTTTCCTTCGACTATATAATGGTAAAATATATGCACACGAAGAGCTGTCACATGTTCCTACTTTTGTCATTTATTCATCATAAAAAAACTCACATTTAGTATTTTGAAATGTCAAAGACAATAACCCTTGACGTACGTCCATTCTTCCTCTATGATGCAACCAGTTTTCTCATGCAACAAAGGGCTATCATTTATAGCCTTAATATATGTGCCCATATTTGGCACACAACACACATTCTCGGAATGTTCGATACTAATGCCGATAATTGTAAAATTTGCCAGGATGAAAATTAAAACTCAGTACCGTATCCTAATGCCATTGCTCTACCTATGTCGAAATTTCGCTTTGCACTGCTATCATCATAAGCCACTGATTATAAAATTTAAAATGTTGTTGTCTTCGGTCTAGGAAGGAGGGTTGTAAAGCTTCAAATGTTGTATGCGGTGCAGGAAGGAGGAGAAGTTTGTTTTGGGTGAAATAAAGAGTAGAATGGGACTTGAAATTTTTATGTTTTATTGGGTTCATAAACATACATAAATAATATGAATTAACTAGCTCTAAATAATGGTTATAACTAAGGCTTCAAAGCATTCATAAATTGATAGTACATGGGTTATAAGTTTGAAAGTTGAAATGTATGTCATGCAAAAACTTGTAGTATTAATGTCATGTAAAAGAGATTGTAGCTATTTCTTCATTATTTTCTTAGTTAAAATTAAGGAAATAAGTATAATTGAAGAAATAAAAATATGAAGAGGAGAGTTGTGTTTGGTATTTTGTAGTTTCAAGGGAAAAAATACACTGCCTACCACATCGTTTAGCATGTAAAAACATATCTAAAGGGTGTGTGCAAGAAGTTGAGGGACCCTTTAGATGCAATGGTGGAGTGAAGTCATTCACTCTTGATCCAAAAAAAAGAAATCAACCCAAGCAACACCAAACCTGCCAAGCCTAGTCCCAAGGCTGGCAATAGTCATGCCAACTAGGATAGTAAACAAAATCGCGCCTCCGATTTAGTCAAGCTAATCGCGGGCGCGATTTCCTTTGCTAAAACGAAGGCGCGATTGTGAAAACCTATTTTTTATTTTAAATCGGTCGAGGCCGTCTTTTTCTCATTTTCCACGCAGCTATTGGACGAACGAAGACGAAACCTCGACTGTGCATACGCGATTTTGGGTGTGCTTGAGCCCTCCATCTCCACCTTTGGATAAACCTCCCCTTTGTGAGGTATTTTCTTCAATTTTTTTCATGTTTTTTTCATTTTCTTCACCAATTTATTTGCCTTAGATTGAAAAATTAAACCATATTAAGTTAAATTATGGCCAATTGAAACAAAAACCCAATGGAATTACCCAATTGAAACAAAAACCCAATGTAATTGGCCAATGGAAACAAGAACCCCAATGTAATTGGCCAATTGAAACCAATTCCTCAATTTAATGATAAAAATGAAATAATTTTGATTATTTAACAAAATTCCCATGCCCAATGGAAACCAAAACCCCAATTAACTCAAAAAACAAATGAATATATTGGGTTTTTTTCTTTGTCATGTTTTTTTTTTTGACATTTTGTATACTCTAATGTTGAGTCTTTAAGTTGTGTATTTTATATAGTTGGTTGTGATATGATACAAACCATCCCATTGTATCTATGATAACAATTATTGATGTATGAATTGACAAGTGGCCTCATCTAAAGGAATTACCTTGCCTTTTTCATAGAAATATAGTCACCCTCATTAACAATAGCTACCATAACCATTGAATATCACCCTCATCAAAATGATAATAATCTTCATTATTAATAAATGGCTTAGAAATTGATTACCAACTTCATTCAACAATAGCCCCTCTCATTAACAATAAATAGCTTATGAATAGATTAACACTCCAACAACGTGATCCTTAACTAGAATAGAGACTAACTACTAGTCTCATCCATATTACAATTCCCGTCATTAACAATAATTAAAACATGAAATAAGGATCCTCACAAGGATCCTTGTGAATCCATACCAAAATCCACAAATAAACACCTTATAATTTCGATGAAACGTCTTGAAGTTTCTCTTCCAAGAACATTAATAAACATCGTATAGTTTTGATGAAACTTCCCAATCCAAGTGTCAAAATAAGGTATAGTTCAGCTTCCCATCCTTTTAACAAATATTTCGTCTTGAACGAAGGGTACTTTTTGGTTAAGGTCAAGACAACAAAGTTCAACAATAGACTCTATGAACGTGAAGATACATAGGTAGGTTGATGTATTTGATTAAACATGCCAATCACATACTAGATCATACATGATATTTAATCCAGTGGAACCCTTGCAACCATAGAATCCATAAAGTTCTGCTAAATAGCCTTTGGATTCCAAAAAACATCACACTACAACAAATAATTACATATCTAACAAAATCGTTGCCTATACTGATATTTTATTCATCAACAACACATTATGCCGCCTATTCATTACTGTAAAATTCAAGATCAATCTTTAAATTTACATGATAGATTTAGTTTATATGTCAATAGTTATACAGTTTTTAGTTCTTAGATATGTCATTATATCATGTGTTTATTTTTCTAATGATATGTTATTTGTATTTATGATTGCAGTGGCTACTATGGATCGTAACAATGCGGAGATACTGAGGTTCATTGGCCATTTGAGAGAGATTGGTCCAGTTTGGAGGGGTGGAGATGAGCTTCGCCGCTCCCTGTCAGATTCATTGTTATCTATTGTTGATACGATCGCAAGATTGAATGATGCGTTGTATAGCATCACATCTTACAGGGTGAGAAAAAGGAAACAATATGCTCATGGCTTGAGTTACAATGAGGTAAAAAAGCTGAAAATAACAAAACAAGCCATCTATTCATTGTTTAGACTTCCTGGGACGGATAACATCCCAGAGATCAGTAGGCCACATATCTCTATTGAGTGGTGCACTTTTCCACCCATCAGAGACAACTGGATGGATAGGTGGTACATGGTTTTTGACATTCCCCCTCACAACAATAGGGAAGTACCGATGTACTTCCTCCGAAAATTGTATGCAGAGTTTGTGATGGGGAAACATGTCAACTATTTTGACATGTTGGGCTTCCAGGGAGTTGGTAGGGGAATGCCCCAACATCGACCCCATGCTAGACATAGAGATTCCAATCCACAGATACCTGCACCCTGTGCCTAGCTACCGAGGGAAGACATCCCTCCTGCACATGACATGGTTTCCCAGACACAGGATGCATTTTTTACTCTAGCTGAGATGGTCTCTCGACACACGACCACTATTGACCAGAGAGCGCCCTCTTCCTCTGCTGGTGTACAACCACCATCTTCTGGTGGTGGAGGGACATCTGTTGGTGGGGATATATCGACATCCCATGTGCCTCAGAGCGAGCCGCATGTCTGCACATTGTGTGGGGGACCCTGTTATGGTCCTGGACCAAGACATGGTACCAGTACGATGACTGGTGGTTAGGTAAGGACTTTGTTTTAAAACTCTGTTATTGAACTCAATTTTTAATTGTTCCATACTATATCTAACATATTAAAAGATTTGTAATATATGTGCAATATTTACTCTTGCAGGAGTTTGATGCCTCTCACGGGGGTGGTACTGCACCCGGTGTGGTTGTACCCGAGACCCAAAGAACCACAATTGAGGTAATATTTAAAAACTTGTCATTTTGTTATTACATGTATAATTCTGTTAATGCATGTGTTAGTCTTGATTAATTTATTAAAATGTCTAATATTTACAATTTTTGAAGTTGCGGGAAGCCCACTTGGAACATGATGCTGAAGACATTGATATCAACGACATAGTCCAAGGTGGAATTTACGACTACTTAAAGAATGTAAGTACATGGGTTATGATTGAATATTGTTCGAATTATTTAAATTTCTTACTGTACACTCCTTTATAGAGATCGCTAATGTAAATATAATTTTTAAACTTGCAGATGCTAGATGCATTTAAAGAGGAGCACCAAATTGATGGAAGTGGTCACTCCCGTAGTGGAGATATGTCCCAAGAAGGGGTAAGTATATTACAACATGTTATTATTTCAATAAATATTATTCCATCCATTCAAATCCATGTCTAACTATGGTAACACTTTATGAATGCCGACGTCATCACAGATCCCTGCACCACCTCTTTGGTATGGATCTCCCCATAGTCCAAACATAGATAAGGGGGTTGTTTACACCAGATGAGGTCCCTCTTCCTTGAACAGAGCGGCTGTGCATGAGGATCAACCTACTCATCCCACGGTAATGTACACACTTCCATTGGCAGTTGTTGGTTAGCTATGTATTCACTTCACAAGTGGTTTTTCTTAATGTTATTTTCACATGTTTACAGCATCAGGATGTAGAGTCATCCATGCCAGACCTTAGTGGGATTTTTGATGCCGCTGTCAATGCCGCATCTACAATAGGGATATGTCACAGTGAGGTACATCTACTTGAATATTTGTAATTGTACATTTCATTTGTATTGTTTCTGGACATGCACGATGTCTAACTATTTAATCATTTGGTGAATGTATCCATGCCCTGGTCCATTAGTGCATGCAACTGAGGTTGATGTTCAACCTACGGCTCCTCTTACTACTGAAGAGCACCAGCCTCATCTCCTAGAAATGGTTTTTTCGGTGAAATGTTCATTTTTTACATAATTGATTAATACTTTCTCATTCATGTACATGTTGATAATTCTTGAGATAATTGACATTTTTTTTTATTTCTAGAGAAGCATGGCAATGAGGCTCATTGCAAGGTCGAGTACAACAGAGGCACCTACACCCTCGACACCACAGGCACCTATACCCCCGACGGATGCAGTGAGTCTTTGTTTTATTTACAATTGAGTCATATTTTAAATTTTCAAACTTTGTTATTGATGGACAGTACTAGCTTAGTTACCTAATCAAGAAATATTGTCATTGATTTGCAGTCGCCAGAGATGGACATTGGTCTTAGACGGAGCCAAAGAGCATCAGGGTCCGGGAAAAAGAAGAGAAAGTTAGAATTTTGATGTGTTAGTCCAGGACAAATATGTATTTTTATGTACATTCCGGAGTTAGAGTATAGGGGCGCGGTCCAGGACAGATGTACTTTTGTTTGCACATGTACATCAAATATGTTTTTGATACATGTACATTGACAAGCCATAGATCTAGGCCTTATATTTTTGTATTATAACTTTCATGGTATAAAAAATATTTCATATCAAGACCCTTGAGATATTCATGGTTCAGTATTTTAAGTGTGATTATACATTTGTGGCGAAGAATGTTTCTATGTGTAATGTTCCCAATTTTTTATAGATTTTATGATTGTATGGAGATATCAGTTATAAATTTGAGAACAATGCATAATTACAATAAATTACGTAATGACAAAAATGTACATTTTAATTGTTTTTTACCACGATCCAATTGC
>LPNX010208968.1:5991-43634 GCA_001517045.1 Pseudotsuga menziesii | reverse complement strand
AACTGTTTTCATTATTGGGGCTACAAATCGACCTGACATTATTGATTCGGCTTTATTACGACCCGGTCACCTTGATCAGTTAATATACATACCTTTACTTAATGAATCTTCCCGCTTTCAGATATTTAAAGCATGTTTGCGGAAGTCGACTATTGCAAAGGATGTTGAAATTGCAACTCTTGCTCAATACACACAAGGATTTAGTGCAGCTGATATTACTGAAATTTGTCAGCGTGCTTGCAAGTATTCTATTAGAGAGCACATTGAAATGGTAAGCATGTCTTAACATCAGTAGACCTTCCTGCTTGGAAGATGTTGAGCAATTCATGTTCCAATATATGATGATCAATTTTGTACATTAATATTTTTCCTTAGGGTACTTTTGGAAAGCAAGAAAATGCAAAATCTTTGCTTTAATTATCAGTGCCTTGCAATATTTGAATGAATTTTGCTCTTCTGTCGTATGTAGGACATTGAAAAAGAAAAGAAAAGAAAAGAAAACCTTGAAGCCATGGATGAGGATGAAACTGAAGTTGCAGAAATAAAGGCAGCTCATTTTGAGGAATCAATGAAATATGCTCGAAGGAGTGTTAGTGATGTAGATATACGTAAATATCAAGCATTTGCTCAAACTTTACAGCAGTCTCGAGGTTTTGGGTCAGAATTCCGGTTCACAGATCGAGCAGCTACTACTACAGTCAGTAAAGGAACCACAGATCCTTTTGCTACACAAACTGATGTTGATGATGATGATGCATACATGAAGTAGTGTATGCATTTTATTGTTCTTGTCTTGGTTTGAGTCCACTTTGCTAGCAAGTCTTGGTCCGGATTATCTGATTGTTGATCACCTCCGATACTCTCAGTATTATCTGACCAGTTATAACAGGGATGATAAGAAAAGTCTGCTATGATCAGACTTTAGTTCCTTCTATATGGATGCAGCAGTTCGCATGATTACATTTGTTATTTTGTGATGCTCTGATTGCTGATTATGCTCAGACATTTGATGCTATGTAAATGATGTCTTTTGATTCTTTTGAATAACAAAGGCTGGTATTTTTTTCCTCTGAAAACTAATTAATATGACATTACATGATTTACATGTGTATTAGATTTTATTTACAAGTGTTGTAATTAATTATAATGTGACTACATAATTGGCATGTGTATTAGATGAGAATAAATGTATGATTCTTTTTTTTTAATTTAAACATAATATCATATTAAAAATTTATATTGATTAATAATGGACACCATTCAAACTACTAAAATATACTACTAAAATATAATGACCATACATAAAGCGACCAAAAATGACTAAATTAGTGACCAATAAATGAGATTAATGACCAAAATTCGCAAATAAAATGACCAATAATTGAGAGATACACAATCAAACAATGAAATACAAATGACTGGAAAAATGACCAAAATTCGCATATCAATGACCAAAAATAAGTTTTGGTGGCTAATTTATGGTCTTTTATTACGCGACCAAATTTGGTCATATTCTAGCTTGTCATGTGATCATTAATTTGGTCACAAATGTGGTCATATATTTGGTCATTGATTCAAATATATGACCAAATTAATGACCAAATATATGACCAAATCAATGACCAACCAACAAGCTATAAATGACCAAAATAAAAATGACCAATTTTGGTCATGTAATAAAAGACCGAAAATTAGCCACCAGCGATCGCCAAACCAAAAGTGGTCATTGATATGCGGATTTTGGTCATTTTTTTGGTCACTAATCTCTCATTTTCCACTAGTGCATGCAAATGCATTTGACTTGTAGGAAAGATCGCATACATAATCACCTACAAGCAAATAATAATGAAGACTTGTTCCGAAGAACAAGTGACGACAGTTCAAAGACAAAGAATAATATGATGAGTGTAGTGACATCATTGATGTAGAACCTTCTAGCCACCAAGAAGAAAGGGAAGACCAGTTCAAGAAGAATGATGTCAGGGCACAGTATCAAAACCTAAAGAGAAGTTCATAATTCCATCATGCAGTAGATGGAAACATCGTGGGATACAAAGAAATATTCGTAGCACGAGGCTTCTCATGAAAAGAAGGCATAGACTACGAAGAGACATTTGCAGCCAGTAAGAGTTGAAACACATACATAATGAGATTGATGAAGATCTTAACCTTTACTACAAGGTTGAAGATGAAATTCTATACACTAGATGGATACATAGAATACTAGTAGCATAGGAAGCTACTTGTCACTCCGATACATAATGTTTTCAGTGCATAGAGTACAGAAGACAGAGGGAGTATGATGCTTCGCTTCAGAGGGAGTGAATACGGAATATATTGAGGTTTGACATGGTACAATAGGATGGGCAGATTACTGATGAATCTAGGCTTTACTGATAGTAAAGTGGATTCCAACATTTGCTTCAAGGTTGAAGGTGGAAGACTAGTGATGCTCCTGTTATGTGTCGATGCACTATTTTCGAGGCATGGAGGTGTGGTCAAGGGAAGTATGTAGTACAGATCTTGAATAGGTTCAGGATGATGGACTACATGACCACACCTATGGCATCAAACTTGAAGCTGTTAAGAGATGCTTCATCGGAGTTGGTTGATGCTATGATGTATCGTCAGATGATTGGGTCCTTGATGTACCTGAGACCAGATATTTTCTTTGCTGTGAACACATTGAGACATGTTCACCTGATGTTTGTAAAGCATGCAGGGGTACAATTGAGTATGGGCTTAAGTATGATGCGAATCAAAAGATTAACCTGGAGGGTTATGTTGATTCAGATTGGGCAGGAAATGCCATCGATAGGGAGAACACTTCAAAGTGTTGCTTCAGTATGGGATCATGTGTGATCTCTTGGTTTAGCAGGAAGCAATCCTGTATGGTACTGAATACAACAGACTTAGAGTATGTCATAGCTTGTTCAGCTTGTTGTGAGGCTATATGGCTAAGGAAGATACTATTTGATTTATTTGATCTCCAGATGGATGCTACTTGTATACATTGTGACAACCAGAGTTACGTGAAGTTGTCAGAGAATATAGTGTTTCATGACAAGTTGAAGCACATCGATATCAAGTATCACTATATCAGGGATAGGGTGCAGAGAGGAGCAGTGAAGCTCCAGTATGTTGTGAAGGAGGAACAGATAGCTGGTGTGTTGACGAAGCCATTGGCTAGAGTGAAGTTTGAGTACTTTAGGGAGAAACTTGGTGTTCTTTAGATCGAGGTTTCCTCCATTGGAAAGTGATGAGTCCCAAATCCATTCTGACGAGTAGGTAAGATGTAAGGGCTGAGCCATTTTGTCATGGTGAGAGGATTCAATTCCTTCCATGTCAGATATGAGTGCTGAGATCCATAGCCATTATGACGAGTAGGTTAGATATAAGGGCTGAGCCATTCTATTCATGGCTAAAGGATTAGGTTCCTCCCATGTCAGATGTGAGTGCCAGCCATTCTGTTGAGTAAGAAAGATGTAAGGGCTACCGCCATTCTGACGAGCAGGTCAGATGTAAGGGCAGAGCCATTCTGTTCATGGATAAAGGATTAGGTTCCTCCCATGTCAGATGTGACTGCTGGCCATTCTGTCGAGTAGGATAGATGTAAGGGCTACCACCATTCTGATGAGCAGGTCAGATGTAAGGGTAGAGCCATTCTATTCATGGCTAAGGGATTAGGTTCCTCCCATGTCAGATGTGAGTGCTAGCCATTCTGTCGAGTAGGATAGATGTAAGGGCAACTGCCACTCTCCGGGAGAGTAGAGGCACCTGGTCAGTTACTAGGTAGCTCAGTCTGGGACCGTGGGCCATTCTAATGAGGGTGTAGGATTTAGTTGCTACCAGGTCAGATGTGAGTGCATGCCCTTCTAACGAGTAGGTCAGATGTAAGTGCAAAAATATTCTATCATTGTGAGTCAGATGCGATTCCAGCCTGGATGAAAGTATGGAAATATTTCATCATTGTGAGTAGGATTTGTTCCCGCCTGGATAGAAGTCTTCCATCATTGTGAGCAGGATGCGATTCCATCCCGGGTGAAAGTATGGAAATATTTCATCACTATGAGTAGGATATGTTCCTTCCTGGATGGAAGTAGGCCTTTCTGATGAGTAGGTCAGATGTAAGTGTAGATCCAATTCACAGATGGTAGTGGATGTTCCTACCATGCTGATGAATATGAGTGTTGGGCCTTTCTGATGTGATTGTAGTTAACTACATGATCAGATGTGAGTGCTGGGTGTGCCTTTCTGATGAGTAGGTCAGATGTAAGTGCTGGGCGAAGGCCTACCTGTTGGCTAGGCCTACAACCAGCATGAAAAAGGGCTGTCTCTGTAGAACTTCCTATGATGAGATAGTGCACACATGATGATGACCAGGTGAGATCCAGATCGAGCTATGATCCAGATCGAGTTATGATGACTCCGAGAGATCCAGATTGAGTGATGATCTAGATCCAGCAGTGATGATCCAAATCCAGTCCAGTGAAGTTGATCCAGATCGAGTGATGATCTAGATCTAGTGATGATGATCCAGATCGAGTGATGATCTATATCCAGTGACGATGTTCGAGATCAATTATGATCCAGTGACGATGTTCCAGATCGAGTATGATCCAGTGACGATATTCCAGATCGAGTATGATCCAATGACGATGATCTAGATCGAGAGATGATCCAGATCCAGATAAAGATGACCTAAAGATGACTATGAATTGAAGATGAAGATGATGAGAAGTTGATGATGATTCATATGATACAGAGAAGAAGACTTGTGCTAATAAATTATGTTGAGAGAATACCTTCCTAGTTAAGAGGGAGTGTTGATGTAATTGTAACTTCAGAATGTATTCACTTGTATTTCTTATCTATTGTAACCCGATGTTTATTCTGGGATGTATTTGAGTCATGTCATGCCCCGATGTTCCGATCGGGAAGTTTCTATAATGAGAAAGTCATGTCAAGTCATTGTGGTAACCCTCCTATTGGTCAAGGGTTAAAGTCACCATAGTTATGGGGCCCTTAGGTTATTAGACTATCCTAGTGAAGTTGACCCTAGGTGAGTCATTGTAAGCTAGGGAAATAGTCTCCACCATTGTGTTACATTCCTATTGGTTGGAGGAGGAAAAGTCCCCACAAATGGTGGGACACTAGGGTTATTAGACACTCCTAGAGATGTCGGCTCTAGTAAGTAATTGTTAAGTGAGGCCGACATGTTGGAGTGCACTTCAAGTGAACGGAAGAATATAAATAGAGAGTGAGAGCCTCTCTATTTATCACTTGCAACACATCACTCACTCACTCAAGTGTGGTGCATAAGTGAGGAAGGAAATACAGTGGGACTAGAAAAGAAGAAGACTAATACTATCAGTAGTGCATCTTACTATTTTCTGGTTTTACCATTTTGGTGCCAATTCTATCTCTGAGGAAGTTGCGAGGTTTTCTCGTTTATGGTTTCCCCGAGGAAAACTCTTTGTGTCTCTTGTCTCTTGTGATGTGATTATGTTTTATTATTGTGCTTGTTATTCTCTCAGTGAAAATATCCTAAGATCATAATGCTAGCTTATATGATGAAAAACTAACACACATCTCCCAACTTGGGCCAAAAACGTTGGAGACATTTAACACCATACACACTCATTTTGGTCAATTTGGCCTAGTTAAACCACTATCCTAAGTATTATTGACCTAATTGAAATTAGTGGAGCATTAAATGACATCAGCTATATCACATCCATGCCTACCTTCATTCAAGGAGGCTAACTTAGCCTTCTCCTACATTCAGGGAGGCTAACTGGAGCACTATGGGGGTTATCTGAGTGTCATTAATGCACAATATTGCTAACTGATGGTTACAATCAGTTAAACAGGGAAATGAAGGTGCCTTCCTTCATTAAATTGATTATTTAATGATTATTCAATGAACTGGAGTCAACAAGGGCGCCTCCAAGCACTTTTGATGTTCAGTTACACTTCAGTTAACCTCATCAGGTTTCATTGGAGTGATTGAAGTGCTACCACTTGATGGTTGTCTTACTGTGACATGTGTATGATCTATTTTAGTTAAGACTCAATCATTTATTACACTCCAACTTTATTTAGGGCATAGTTGAGTCAATTAGGGTTTTTATCAGTGGTTAACTTGAGTGTTAACTATGGCTTACATTCAGTTAAGCTAGACTCACTCATTCAATTCGAATGACCTCCTTGAGTATTCAAATTACTAGTCATTCATGCTTGGAGCATGAAATTGTAATTTAATTACTCATTCGTTGTGTGAATATACAGAGTGTCTACTCATTATATAACCTGATTACACCATTTTCATGAGTTATTTGTTATTAATCTTTGATGAGGCTTGTGTTTAGTCCCTAGATCACTGTGCAAGTTTAATATGGTATCAGAGCTCACGGCGGAACGAAGCTCAATCTCTCAAAAACAAGATTTTTGACAAATTTTTGCATGAAAATTGAGCAATAGCTCAAAAATCCAACACTTCACCAGAATCCAAGGCTTAGAACTTAATACCACAAGTAAAGAACTTGTTGATCATGCTTTCCCAATTGATTATGTTGGGTGTGATGAAAGCCTAAAATGTGCAGACTGTCCGACCTTACATTTCCCTTTCTGTTGTGATTTTCAGGTTTTCTATAGGTGAATCATTCACTCTAGCAGATCCAAATGGCCTCCTCAGTATATCTTTTGACTCCAATTTCCACTCATGGAAAGGAGACATGGATATTCAGCTATGCTCTAGACGACTCTATAGAGTGACCATGGACACTGAACCTGATCCTGGTTCTGCTATAGACAAATCAATATTCTTGAACAAGAAATATGAAGCATTCGAATTCTTATGCCTCTCTATTTCCCGGGATCTTCTTTACCATCTTTCGGGTTTGAAGACTCCAAAGGAAATTTGGGACAAATTGGAAACCCTATATGGAAAGAAAGATGATTTGAGAGTTTACCAGCTCAAAAATGAATTTATGTCTCTCCATCCTTCCAATTTCAAGACATTGAATGAATTTTTCACAAAGTTCAAGCACACTATCTTACTCTTGAAGCAATGAAAAGTGGAGAAGGGGGATGATCATCTCATCCTCACCATACTCTCCAAACATGGAGTTGATTATTCAGTTTTTGTCTCTACATTCCGTGTGGGGAAGCTCACAAGCCTTGGATGGAAGATGCCTACACTCAATGCCTTCATTGAGTCCCTAACAAGTGAACATGATAAGCTTGTCCAGATGGGGATCATCAGATCCTCCTGTGATCAAGCCCTCCATGTCTCAGGGCCCAAAGATCTGAAGGGTAAAGGAAAGTAGTATAATAACCCAAAAAATAAATTCGAAGTTCCTAAGCCTAGAATTGAAAACCAGTAGCATGATGAGTCTTCCGGCTCAAGGAAGAACAAAGGAAAAGGCACCATGGAAAGGAAAAATTCAAGTGTTCATATTGCAGAAAGGGCTTCCACCATAAACATTCCTGCATGAATAAGAAGCTTGATGAAGCTACCTCTCTCCTTTATTGAAATCACATCAATCTTCCAAAAATATTTCAGAGGAGATATCAGCAAGATCGAGAACCACAGCATGAAAAAGGTCAGGCTCTCATGGCAAGCACTTCAAAGTCCAAAGCACTCTTGATTGAATCTAGAGCTTCAAAACACATGATGGATTAAAGAGACTCCTTTTCATCTTTGGATACCGGCAAATCCATCCCCATCAACATGGGAGATGACTCCACCATCATTTCAGAAGGACAAAGTACGGTTGATCTTGAGAATGGATATTTTTCAAATGTTTTGTATGTACTATCTCTAGCATCAAATCTCCTTAGTGTCTGTCAGATGACACATACATGAGTTCCTAAGATATTTTATTTTATCCAAAATTATGTTGAGATAATGGATATTGCATCTAGGAAACTCATTGCTAAAGGCCTTGAAAACCACCATGCAAAATCCTATGATTCTCTCACTTTGTTGCGGATGCAAAGCCCATTGCTCTGCTAACTCATGGAAATAAAGTTAGCAGGTTGTGACATGAAAGGTTTTGCCATCTAAATTTCAAATATTTGCAGCAATTAAAGAAAAAATCCATGGTTTAAGGCCTCCTGGTCATTAAGGAAACCACTGGAAATTGCAAGGGGTGTGTGATTGGAAAACACCCTGAGCACAAGTTCAATCGGGGGAAGGAAAACCGAGCTACATGCATATTGGGACTGATACATTCTGATATCATTGGTCTGATTCCTATCACATCCATGAATGGATCAAGGTATCTTTTGACTTTTATTGATTATTTTTCAAGGTACACATGGGTCTTCTTCTCAAAAAGAAGTCTCAAGTATGTGAAAATTTTTCTTAACTAAAGGCCTTGATCGAGAATGCCTTTGGGATTAAGATCAAGATCTTGAGATATGATAATGGAAGGGAGTATGTCAATAATTAGTTGCTTCACATATGATCCCAAAGTGGTATTCAGGTCCAACATTCAATTCCCTACACTCCCCAGCAAAACGGAGTAGCAGAAAGGAAGAATCGGTCTCTCAAGGAGATGACCACTTGTATGTTGGAATCAAAGAAGTTGGCTGCAAATCTGTGGGCTCAATCCATGCATGCTGCAGCATACATTCAAAAAAAGGTTCCACACTCATCCATGAAATTGAATACCCATTTCAAAGCATACTTTGAACACAAGCCGGATGTGTCGAACCTACGGGTGTTTGGGTCCACTGCATGGGCCCATATTCTGCTTGATATAAGAAGATATTTGCAAGCACAAAGCATAGAGTGTCTATTTTTTGGGTATCCTAATGAATCAAAACATTTCAATCTTATGGATATCAAAACAAAATAGATCATCATCTAGAGAAGTGTCAAGTTCGATGAGCCTCTTCAGCAGGTAGAACTTGTGAAGGAGAAAACTGTTGATTTTCCGTCCTATTCTATTGAATATTTGGCTGATGAAATTGGGGGTGATGACCCTGATTTGGATCCTTTGATTTTTTATATCAGTTTGTAGAAAACATCAAATGCTGAATCAAAACCTGAATTACAAAATTATCTTCCCACAAGGGCCCGACATACACTCTCCTCTCCAAGAAATAACATTGGAAATCCGGATGATCCAAGGAGAACTTGGTCTAATTTCCAAAGAGCAAGTATTGTGCCCTCTTATCCTGATAATTTTCTATTCTAAAATTGCTATTTGATTATTATTTCAGACCCAAAATCCTACTACCATGCTTTGAAGGATCCGATATGGCAAGTTGCCATGGATGAAGAGATGAATTCTCTTCAGAAAATGACTACTTGGGAGCTAGTTTCTCTTCCTCTGGGAAGGAAATTGGTTCAATGCAAGTGGATATTTCAGACCAAGGTTTCTACTAATGGTACAACTTGAAAATATAAGGAAATTATGGTGGAAAAATGTTTCTCTTATGTCAAAGGTGTGGACTACCATGAGACCATTGCACCGATTGCAAGAATGGACTCCATCCACCTAGTTTTGGCAATTTCAGCATCTAAGCACTAAGAAGTGCATCATATGGATTTTAAGTCAGCCTTTATGCATGGATATCTTCATGAAGAGATATACATGAAGAATTCTAAGGGATAAATCACTGATCCATCTTTGGTTTTCAAGCTAAAGAAGTCACTATACGGGTTAAAACAGGCCCCAAGAGAGTGGTATTCCAAGATGGATGCTTTCCTTCTCTCGCAAAACTTCCGAAGGTGTAGATCAGATCCAAATGTGTATTTACAGTAGTATAATGGTAATTTAATTATTATTGTTTTATATTTTGATGACATACTGATAACAGGTAGCAAAGTTGCTTCCATTTCAGCCATCAAAACTGCTCTCCACAATGACTTTGAAATGAGTGATTTGGGGTTCCTAAAACAATTTTTGGGGCTCAAAATTGAGAAAAATTCTGATGGGATAATGGTCACTCAGTCCAAATAAATTTTAAACCTTTTATTCCAGTTTAACATGGATGAATGTAGGCCTGCACGATTTCCTTTTATTTCAGGGATCAGCCTTGAAGAAGGAAAAAACACACCTCCCATGGACTGCACTATCTATCGATGGCTGATTGGTGGCTTGTTGTACTTGAAACATTCTGCTCCTGATATCTATTATGCCATGAATGTTGTATCAATATATATGCAATAGCTTCATTATCTCCAAGAGGATCCTCCAGTATATTCAGGGAACCAGGACCTACGGCATTCACTATACTGCAGACTTCGAGCTAGAGCTGGTTGGATACACACATTCCGATTGGGAAGGTGATTCTATTGATTGAAATTCTAATTCTGGATATGTATTCATGTTTAGTGGTGGCCTCATTTTCTTTTCTAGAAAAAAATCAGGCTACCATAGAACTATCTTTAGCAGAGGCCGAGTATCGAGGAGTGGTGAATGCTTGCATCCAAGAACTTTGGTTGCAAGGCATTCTTTCAGAGTTTGATATTGGTAGTACTTTGTCCACTATATTATTTTGTGAAAATCAAAGTGCTATTAAGATATCCATAGATCTAGTTACCAGGAAAAGGACCAAGCATGTAGAGATCCACATGCACTATATCAAGGAGCTAGTGCATGACATGACCATCATTCTACAATACTGCCCGACTGATGAGCAGATTGCAGACATCTTCACCAAGAGATTTTTAGAAAATAATTTCACTTACCCCTATTCACTATTGGGGGTGATTTAATCAGGGTGATTCAGATTAATTTCAGTGTTCATCTTGAGGGGGGGTTTTACCCACTGGGTTTTCCCTCTTTTCCTCAGTTAGTTTGTTTTTTAGCATTGTTTTAGTTTGAGCATTGTATAGGGTGACCTATGGACTTTGTTTCCAGGGCCGTAGAATTTTTATGCATTTATGTTTTCTAACTCCTCCTGAGTATAGCTTAAGGGGGGGTGTTGGTGACATTTACCACCATACACACTCATTTTGGTCAATTTTTCCTAGTTCAAACACTATCATAAGTATTATTGACCTAATTGACATCAATGGAAAATTAAATGACATCAGCTAGATCACATCCATGCCTACCTTTAGTCAAGGAGGATAACTTATCCTTCTCCTACATTCGTCGAGGCTAATTGGAGCACTTCGGGGGTGATCTGAGTGTCATTAATGCACCATATTGCTAACTGATGGTTACAATAAGTTAAACAGGGTAGTGAAGGAACCTTCCTTCATTAAGTTGATTATTTAATGATTATTTAATGAACTGGAGTCAACAGGGGTGCCTCCAACAACTTCTGATGTTCAGTTACACTTCAGTTAACCTCATCGGGGATCATTGGAGTCATCGAAGCGCTACCACTTGATGGTTGGCTTGCTGTGACATGTGTCTGATCTCTTTCAATTAAGACTTAGCCATTTATTACACTCCAACTTCAGTTAGGGCTCAGTTGAGTCAATTACGGTTTTGATCAGTGGTTAACTTGAGTGTTGACTATGGCTTACATTCAGTTAAGCTAGAATCACTCATTCAATTCGAATGACCTCCTTGAGGATTCCAATTGCTATTCATTCATGCTTGTAGCATGACATTGTAATGTAATTATTCATTCCTTGTGTGAATATACAGAGAGGCTACTCATTCTATAGCCCGATTACACCATTTTCATGAGTTATTTGTTATTAATCTTTGATGAGACTTGTGTTTAGTCCCTATATCACTGTGCAAGTTTAATAAACAAGACACTCTCCTTCGACGGGGAAAACATTGGAAATCCTACTAATCCAAGAAAAACCCGTTCTAATTTTCAAGTTAACAGGTATTGCTCTCTCTTGTCATGATTCATTTCTATAAGATACCTTTTGTTTAATTATTGGGTCATATCCTAAGTACTACTACCATGCTCAGAAATATCTAAGATGGCAAGCTGCTTGTAATATCTCAAATTTTTGACCTAACACTTATAGGCATGTGTCTATTGATTATGATGATTATCTTAATGTTTTATTTTATATTGTGTCAAGGACCCCACTGCACATGAACATGATGATTTGTTTTATACATTGTGCATAAGATAATTATTGATGATATATGTATATGCTTTTTTGTGTTGGGTGTGGACCATGAAGCACATGATTGATGATATGTTTTGTGTTGAGAAAGGAGCTCTAGAACACTTGAGTGATTGATGAATTGTGTTGAGCAAGAAACTATGGAGCACATGAGTACTTACCTTTGTGTTGAGAGAGAAGCTTTCGAACACATGAAAGGATAATTAGATGTAAAAGGAATAAGCCCTGGATCCTTCCATGTTGATGTTGAGCATAAACTCTAGAGGATAGGATCCTTGGCCATTGTATCCCTGGGTGTATCATACAAGTACATCCTAGCATTTAGTGTTGAGCAAAAGCTCTGGAATAGAACTATGTTTGCAAATCCCTACTATAGGCATTGAGTATGGGCTCTGGTAAGCGCTAGGGGTTACTGAAAAGAATTTAATAACTTCTGAGTGAAAACAACTCGAGAAAAATATTGATCTCATCATACTTATTTATAAGTGATTAAAAGAAATTTTGAATTTCTATACTCTCATCAAAGTACTGAAGAGCTACCATGTTATACGAGGGAAATCCAACATGAAAATATGTTTAGAGTTTCCTAGCCTAGTAGACCTAAACCATCTACCCACTAGACCTTAATGAAGAAGTGTCATTAAGTCGAGGGATCATGGTATATGATGCCCGGAGACAAATGTTAACAAGTGTTATAATACTATGTATAAATAATTAATTATTCTTTAATATATAATTAAATAAAAGAAAGAAGAGAAGCTCCATCAATTATTATTTATTATTAAAGGTTTAATAAATAGTATAATACCTATGAAAGTTTAACTAGGAACTAGTTAAAAGTTCCTAGGTTAAGTATTGAAAATTACCCCAGTAAATTAAAAATGGTTAAATCAACAAACCAAGGTTTCTTGATTTAACTGTCCCTTTTACTAAAAAGTCTTTCTATAAAGATTGAATCGGAGAAAAGGCTTGGGGTTCTTATTTTTATCTTGGAGAATTATTATTCTGCCTAATTTTTCTCTCAAGTGTTTTCCTAGAGAATTTTCTCCTGCAAGGAAAGGAAGATTGATTCAGAACTAAATACCAATTAGGAAACCCTACCTTAGGAGCTCTGAGATACTTGCATGTTGGAGTCGATCTCGGGGGGATGCAGATTAGAACAAGGAATAGTTCCGGGTCATGGTTGGGAGGAACGTGGTAGTTCCCAAGTGATTTGGTCATCAAAATCAAAGGTCATATAAGTCTTAAATTGATAATGTTAGTTATTTAAAAAGTGTGCAGGTTCAACCATTAAAGGAGCTTCAGGAAGATAAATTACAGGTATCAGTTCTTAGTATGTCAAAGTTCATTTCTAGGATAAATGATGGCTGCTTTTGTAAATGATTTTTATTAACCCTAGAATGGATTGGTTCTGTCCATATCTCCTATGGTTAAATTTCTCAAAATATAACCCGAGATTGTCTATGTTATCTTCTAGATTAAATGATGGATATGTTAGATGAATGTTTTCAATATATCTACTAACCCTATGTATTTGATGTTTCTTCCTAGATTCTACTAGGGTTTGTATTCTCTTCAATACTCCCTAGGATTGTAAATATTATCATAAGATATATATAGATACAATTTCATCTCTAAAGTTTGTTTCTGTATTCATTCCATATTAAAAAATTATTGTTGTAAACTAGGTAAAACCAGCAATGCTATTTGTTGCTCACCTCTTATTTATAACTCTAATGACATATTACATTTGTCAGTAGAGACATGTTTAACACTATAGTAGATTTAATCATAGGAGTAAGTTTAAAAGAAATAAATATACTAAATAGATACCTTAGGGTATTACTTACAAAAATAACTACTTTATAGCTATCTATATATTTAAAATTCCAAAATTAAAGAACTCATCTAAGACCTTTCAAGTTCTATCATAATAAAATTATACTAGTATCAAAACGAAATAAACAAAGGAAGCATCATGACCATCCATGTGGTCCTTTACAAATATTTGTTCTTAAATCATACAAAAGTATCCACAGTTCTGTCCATTTTCTATCTATACATAACCATAAACAAAATTACATAACTCATCAAATTTATCATAATCCAAATTAAAATAATACATCTTTATAGTAATCATATCCTATTAAAATAACATCAAAAATCATATTATAAGTCCATGTATTGAAAACAGAACAGGAATTGAATCCTATGGGCATGCAAGCCTAGTTTGTTTTTTTTTGCAAAAATACCATTCCTTACATTACATTAAAAACCTTTTTTCCAACAGAGGTCGGGACATCAATTCCCATGGATGTACAGACCCATGGAAAATCCATATTAAAAACCCATAAGTATTATATGTACTAAATAAAAACCAAATCCTATAACCATTTTACACAGTCCACGCTATACATCAAATCGTATGCAGGATGTGGTTATTAAAATAGAACCAATACATATTAGCCAAGAAATGTCATCAAGGGTCATGAACTCGACCAAGTTTTACATTTAATACACAGTCTTACCAAATTAACCCTACACTATACTATCACAACACCATGGGAAGGCTCATGCCATTCACGGTATGGCCTATACCCATGCTATCCATATCTTACATTACAAACTAAGTAATACCATAATACAAAGAAGTTTCAAGTCAACGAATGCCCACATAAATCCAACATAGCCACAGAATAATGCAGCGAAATTGTGATATGCACATAATAAGTTAAACCATAGTAAATCAAATGAGAAAAACAGTATGCATCTGTTTACATAGAGCTTGCTAATTAAAATACATAGTCATCATAATAAATATCATAAACAAGTTTAAATAGGAATCCTAATGGGATAAAGCACAATTGCAAGCAATGGTGCATCCCATGGCTAAAATCCCCAACTGAAAACATGATTTGTATAAATAAAAACCAAATGTGCTAAGTAGCCCAAACTTTCCTCTCTTCACTGCTAAGCATCCCAAGTAAAATTACAAGCCCAAATTTATACACAGAACTAGAGGTAGTGTGACTTCACTCCATGGCCAAAGCCATCAAGATACTGTTCAAAAGCCAAGTCTGTAATCATATGCCCGAAGGCGAATCTTAAAACCCCCACATCGAAACCCACAGCATAAAACCCAAACAAATGAAATATATGCATAGTCTGCCCAAGAGGGCTGAGTGGTAGCAACTAAAATATTTCTCACAGGATTACCATGGTCACGAGTGAAAACATTGAGAGCCCACAAAAGTAAATCCATGCTGCTCCTCATTTCCCTTTCGGCACCTGCAAAACACAATCGAAAATGGATGAGAAGTATGGTCACATTATCAAACTTTAAACCCAAAACAATAGTGCAGGAAAATAAACCCAACGAAGACATACCTCACAGTCTGGAGATCACCTCCACGGTTTCCCCCCTGTGCAAATCCAAAGTGCAAAACCCCAAATGACAAACAAAATACAACCATTGTGAACCAATCCTAAGGGAAGGCTTCCATCTTTCTCCAAATGCAATGAATGCACCAGTTGGAAAGAATTAAAGCCTTACAAAACCCACTCTCTACAGTTTAAGATTCGTTGCATTACAACGCATGACCACCTCCCACATGCAAGCTTAAAGCCTACTATCATATGCTTATACCATACAATATAGTTTCGCCACCCAAACGCTATCACAAAGTTATTATATTACAAAGTTTGCATTATGGTCAGAGTTCAATAGTGCATAGTCCATAGGTGGCGTTAGTCCAAGGTGTAATGCCATAAGTCATACATCCTATAAGTTAAATAAAATACACTTTAGGCTTATAGCCTTAACTTAAATGCAACACGAAATGTGCTAAGCTTAAACGCTTAGTGAACATGGCATATGCAATATGCCATGTTAACTCTTTAACCCTCATAAAAATCAAAGGTCCACTCTTAAGCTAATATAATAACCTGCTAAATAAAAGAACATAAGAGATGCTAATAGGTATAGTAAAGATATATATATATATATATATATATATATATATATATAACATAAAAAGTACTAATCACATATATACTAATGAATTTAAAACATAATGAATCATTAGCGTACAGGAAATTTAACCGTAATAGCTAAATTGACGATAACGACACTTACCAAGTTATAACACCAAGACGATAAGCAACGTAACAACTAGCAGCAGGTCCTCTAGGATCAAGAATGACAACAGACTTTACACCAAATCCCATCGCGAAAGTAATGAACTGCATATAAATAAAAGAGGTGCCTTAGTTCGATTGAACTATGTAAGCCTGTGTAACAAATAAATACTTTACCTCTCAAACCGTCATGGGAGAACAAGTCCCGCCACTACGCCCACTTTGTTTCCACAAACAAAGCTAAGTTAGGGCTCCATAATTAACAAGTGCGACAATGCAGAAAGGATGAAGCACATAAATCCAATGAAAACACATAAGCAACAAAAGTGTAAACATATCACTAAGTATTAAACAACAATACACCATCATAAGTAAAATACATTAAGACTAATGATTGAAATATAAATGACAGAACGTAAGAACAACTTACGACTAAACAGAGATACGTAAATTGTACGATAGAGTTCCGTAAGGAAATAATGTCCCATATAGGTAGTTACTAGCCTATTAAAAAAAATATTTTCAATTTTTTGGGACATTACAAGTGGTCTCAGAGCCCAGTTTCAATGCTAAGAGACCTATGGGCGCACCAAGAATTCACGTAGAGAAAAATAAAGTATGTTAATTAAATATGTTACTAACATAATTTTTTTTGTCATTTTTAAAATTATGTGTTGATAGGAAATTTTTATAGCACTGATTAGTTTATGAATACTGAGGAAGAAAACAATCATCAAGGGAAGATGACCAGCCCCACTCTAGAAGCGAAGCTAGTGGTACAGATAAACTCTGATGTTTTGAAAACTTTACATAGTAATCAAGATGAATTGAAAATTTTCAGAGAATACAGCCTAAACAAAAGGAAGGAACAACAAGCTATAAAGGAATCCTTAGTGAGAAATATGACGAGAGGAATCCCACAAGGAAAACCTACCCCATCCACAAACAGTTCCAAAAGAGAGCCGTACCCAAAATAGGATAGAATCACAAGAAAAGAGGAAAATGAATGTACCCCTGAAGCAACTAAAGAATACCATCATAGTCCTTTTAATGGCGACTCACTTTATCCATAGAGAAAGAAGCAAAAGAGTAATTCTAGTATTCATCAGGGGGTTCTGAAAAAGAAGAGCCCCGACCTATGAAGGTGAAGTAAACATGAGAGAAAAGGATGAAGAGTGGCTACTGGGAATGAATAAGTACTTTCAGGTTCATAGCTATTCAAGTGAGATGAAGGCTCAACTTTCCATCTATAAATTGAATGGAAAAGAAGCAAGATGGTGAAGAGATTTAAAACACACCATGAAAGATGAGCTGTGGGAAATATGCTGTGATACTTTCCGAAAACTTTTCCAAGAAAATATATGTCGAAAAGATTCTTTGACTGAAAAGTTAAAGAGTTTTATGAACTATTTATGTGATCCATGACTATGGATGCATTTATTAACAGATTTCTAGATTTGTTGCATTATGTGCCATACATCAAGGAAGAAAAGGTAAAGATACATCAATTCCTAGGATCTCTTCCTCCCAGTTTTCGGGACAGGATTGAATTTGACATTCCTAAGAATTTGGATACCATTCCGCACAAAGATAGGATCTGTTATGAGCATGGAAAACTAAAGCAGGAGAACCTGAACCGAAACAGATACAAGTCTAAGAACTTCTTTGATAACCACAAACCTGGGTCCAACCCACAACCATACAGAAAGCAGAACAACAACTTTCAAGCAGACATGAACTTTAATAAACCTAGTACAAGGCCTTATATACCAGCTTCTAATGTTAACAAACTAGTAGAAAGTGGAGCCAATTCTGCCCCACCACAGATCAAGTGCTGAAAATGCAGCGGGATTCATTATGCCTGCGATTGTAAGAACAAGACCAGTGGGGTATTACACAGCTTACAAGAAGAACCAACTGTAGAGGACATAGATGGAACACCCTAAATCTATGTAGCATTGGATGGATGACATGAATATCATCAAGATATGATGGCCAAGATAGAAGGTAAGATCCTGGACACACCTGTTCAAATAGTTATTGATCCTGGTGCTCGCCAGAGCTATGTTGCACCTAAAATTATTAATATATGCAAACTAGGAAAAGTAAATCATGATAAACCTTGGCTGGTTCAGTTAACCATAGGTACAAAATAGAATGTTTTAAAAATTGTTAAAGAATGTGAGGTAAACTGAATTGTTTTCTTACAAAAGTAAACATGAACATCCTACCTTTAGGATCGTACGATTTACTTATCGGCATGGACTAGCTCGAACAACACCATGTCATGCTAGATTGTTTGCACAAGTCTATATTGTGTACTGATAGCCTAGGGAACCAAGTGAAGGTTCAGGGCATTCCAAGGAAAGTTTCTATAAGAAAAATATCTTCCTTACAAGCAAAGAAATGCATGAGGAAAGGATGCAAGTTTTTTGCAGTAAACATCTGAGACATAGAGTCTAATAAGGAACAACAAATAGAATACTTCCCCATTATTAAAGAGTTCAACGATGTGTTTCTCGAGGAAATACCTATACTACCTTCGAAACGAGACCTAGAATTCTCCATCAAACTGACCCCAGAATCAATTCTGGACTCGAAAGCCCCTTACTGCATGAGTGCACCTGAGTTGGTGGAACTCAAACTGTAGTTGTAGGAGTTGATAGAGAAAGGCTATATCTGACCCAGTGTGTCCCCTTGGGGAGCACCGATATTGTTCGTAAAGAGGAAAGATGGTACAATGTGGAAGTGCATTGATTACTATTAGTTGAACAAAATGATTATAAAGAACCATTACCCACTCCCCAGATCGACGACTTGTTCAATCAGGTACTAGGACAAGCCAAAATATTTTCAAATATTGACTTGCATTCTGGATACCATTAGGTATCAATTTACGATGAAGATGTTCACAAGACTCCTTTCATATGAGGTATAGGCACTATGAGTTTGTAGTGATTCCATTCGGGTTAACCAATGCACCTGTGAACTTTATGTGTATGATGAATAGCATATTTAGTAGGTATCTAGATAAGTTTGTCCTAGTATTTATTGATGACATCCTGGTTTATTCCAAGAATAAAGAGGAACACAAAGAACACCTTTGTATAGTACTACAAGTGTTAAGAGAACATCAGATTTATGCTAAGTTTAGTAAATGCAATTTTTACAAACTGCAGACACAGTATCTAGGTCACATTATATCCAAGATAGGGATAGTTGTGGACTCGAAAAATATTAAATCCATAAAGGATTGGCCTACCCTTACTAGTGTCACTAACATTAGGTCATTCATGGGATTAGCCAGATATTATCGAAAGTTAATTGAGAACTTTTCAAGAATCACTTGCCCCATGACTACTTTGCAGAAGAAATCAAGTAAGTTCATATGGACTGACAAGTGTGAAGAAATTTTTCAAAATCTTAAGCAGCTTTTGATGACCACATCGGTGTTGCATATTGCGGATCTCGATGGGGATTTTGTTGTTTGCACAGATGCAAGCAAGGAAGGACTTGGAGCAGTCCTCTTGTAGAATGATCATGTGATCTTTTACAAATTGTAGAAGTTGAAATAACATGGGCAAAAATACCCTAAGCATGATCATGAGTTAGTAGCCATCATCCATGCTTTGAGGATGTGGAGAAACTACCTCATGGGAAGGAAGTTCCTTTTGAAGACAGACAATTTGAGTCTAAAATATTTATTTGATCAACTGGATCTGAATGCAAGGAAATCTAGATGGTTGGCTTTCCTAAACGAGTACCATTTCTAGCTTAAGCAAGATCACAACTTTGAAGTTGACTTGGTGAACCGGCAAGGGGTGACTTGTGCGGTAAGCAAGATGGAAAGTTGACATGGGAAAGACACCTACAAGGATATAAGTAAACGAAGTGCAAGTCATTTAAAATCAAGCAAGAATTGATTGATCAAGGAGGATCAAGTCATTGGTTTTCAGAGGGAACAGAACAGAACTACATAGAGGTCTGTGGCATCGCCGAGGAGAGGAAGAGGAGGCTGGGAATATTTGGCAAAGAGACAGTCTTTTACATTTTTGTATCTCTTGTATTTTCTAGGTGTAGTAGCTGGTTGGGCGTGCACCAAGAGCTATACCTTGGGAAACTCCGTTTATGTAATACTGTTCCATTTTGTAATACAAGTTGAAAGGGATCTTCCAGGTTGGGCAACCCACCTTTATTCTCTGTGTACTTTGTTTTTCTTAGTGCTACATTTTACTAGTTTTTGGCTCAGTGTTGAATGTGCCGGCAAGGCTAATGAGACTAAGTAAACATTATAAGAGTTAAAGTTTAAAAAGATAAAAATAGTTCCGTAGGTTAAGGCATAGTCTGTTGGGTCTGTTGTGGTGTGAGGAACTACCTGGAAGCGTCTCAGGGGCGTGGCTAGCCTGAGCGCACTCCAGTAAACTATGCCTAAACCAAAAACCTGCGAAACATACTACTCATAAACATTCATCTCCAGACTTAGCTACTTTCATAATAATGCACATCCTATAGTAAAAATAAATCCAAGTACAACAACGAGACAAATGTGTGTGTGGGCAACCTGTCATGAACTCGATGGAGCCTAATACCCATGTATAACAATAATGATAATACTTATTACATAACGAAGGATTCCACAAACCGGAAACTCATCCAGGAGCTAGCCAAAACCAGCTATGCTCACATGATACAACTGAATCAAACATCGAGCTGCACATCATCATGTCTGCACAAGCCTCATCCACAAGTTGCATACCGTCCGTCTAATGCAACCTGCTGAAGCTCGCTTCGTCGTTCCCTTGCTACATCCAATGCTGCTGTCGAACTCCTCATGTCAAGCCACCATGCCAAGTTACCACTTGACCTATCGAAGTCAGCCTCCTTGCTGCACTACGACTTAGGCACTTTGGATAACCACTGAGATGCAGAACACACCTACCATCAAGGTCTCTGCTACCACTACCACTCCCAGAATGAATCCACTAAGGCTTCCAACACTTGCAGATCTTCTCAAGTATCCTTGATGTGGCTAGCACCTATCCGACTTATGCTGATTTCCAAACACCCAGAAGACTCTGTCATAAGTCTATGCTAAACACCCCTCCTCGGATGCACAACTGAAACGTGCCACCTTGGCACATTGGTTTGGAGTAGTTCCCAGAACACACCCCCAAATGCAATCTGATTGCTCATCAAAACATGTTGAAATGCACCTTTCCGAACGTCTCATCAACACCTGCAAAAACGCAGCTTGCTGAGCTCTCCATCAACACTTCCCGAAACACACCTAGTTGAGTGCTATGTCAGCACCCTACCTTGGGCACTCTGTCACCACAACTAGGCCTTCCATTAATACTTCTGAAAATGCACCCCAAGCACCTTCTAATAGAACTTGCCGAAAATGCACTTCTTGTGCTGCTGAGAACTGTTCACCAATAGCTCTCTGAATCCTTGACATTCCGCACAAACACCTCACTCAGCTGCCATCTCAAGCTTCCAAGGCCGTTTGCTGAAACTACCAATTGAAAAAACACTTTGTAAAAATGTGCCTCCTGAAAAGCTTCTTTAGTGATGAATGGAGCACTAAAGTTGAGCGCTAATGCTGAGTGCTCCTCCTTCCCAAGTGCAAAACTACCAAATGCAGTTCTTGTCAAATGCTCCTGTTTAGCGCTAAATACCTCCTGACGCTTCTCTTTGTTAGATGCTAAATGGGCACTCTTCTTGTCAGGCGCTGAATTGAGCGCTCCTATTTAGCACTAAAAATATTACTGATGCTCCCTTGCTGGACGCTAAATGGATGCTCTTGGTTGAGCGCTCCCAGACACTCTTGGACTCTCCTTAGCGCTCCAAAAGGGTGCTCCTGTTTGAGCACTCCTGAGCACTTTAGATGGGTGGTCCAGATGGATGCTCCTGTTGAGTGTTCCTGAATTCTCTAGATGAGCGCTACGAATGGACACTCCTATTGAGCGCTTTGCAAGTGCTCCAGATGAACGCTCCAAACGGATGCTTTTGTTGAGTGCTCTACGGGCGCTCTGGTTGACGTTCTGAATGGGCACTTCTGTTGAGCACTCTGTAGGCACTCCAGTTGAGCACTAAAAATGTGCGCTACTATTGAGAACTCTACGGATGCTCCGAATGGACACTTTGGTGAGTGCTCCTGCTCCCAACACGCGCTCCGACGGACACGCCCTTTTTGGACACAGAGCGCCTCCCCTAAGGGAGCGCCACTCCACTTGTCTTGCCTCCCTTTTGACACTTTCCTTTATGGTTTATATAGCCTTTGCCTCTTCCTCATGTGGCCCTAGGCCCACTTAGAGACGAACTCACACTTAGCACTTTTGTTGGCCCACTTAGCGACGAACACACACCTAGCACTTTCGTTGGCCCACTTAGTGCACTTAGCTCCCATTAGCTCTCTTTTAGTGCACTTAGCTCCCTTTTGGAAAAATTAGCACACTTATCTCTCTTTTAGCGATGTTAGCACACTTAGCTCTCTTTAGCTCTCCTTAGTGCACTTTGCCAATGTGGGCACCATTTGATTAACGCCCCCACCCAACAACCCACCTAGTTGCCGAATGTTCCCAAGACAGCTGCAAAGTCCAACAATTAGTTGTTTTCTTTGTCAAGTGCCCACCTCCATTTAGTCAAACAGGATTTTCACCCAACTGGCGAGGAAACCCACCATTGGAAATCACCTGGCAATGAAATTCTCACCCACTTAAACTATTGTCGTCCTCGGCAATGTCATCAAGAACGAACATAGTTCATGATGCTATTGCAGCCGCCACAACCTACCGCAACCCTGTCCAAGCTATCGCATCAAGTAAATCGTTTCAACGCTACCACCTCGTCAAGCATATGTCCATGTTAACCCCCACAAAAGAGCTGGCTAGGTCATGACTCCCAACCAAATGGTCTCTCATGAGATGAACTCCAAGCTCGTCCCACAACACCTCTACTCTTTAGCCCTCTCTGCAACCTTGCTGAATATAGGGAAAAGCTAAACACTTTACCTCAAAACATGTATAAGGCTTCCTGCACCAAGCTCCCGCAGCCTCCATATCTAGAACCTGCTAACTTGGCCAAGAAACACTTATCCTACTGAGCATACCTCTCTGCACACCCTGCTGAACATATATATGAATGCACTAACTTGGCACAATTGCTAAGTATCCTGCTAAGCACACTGCTGAATGCACCACTGAGTGCATTGCCTGGGCCATCCCCTATTGACCGCACTTCTGAGTGCACCACCCTGTGCCTGCTGAGTACACTATCTGGGACACCTCTGAGTACACTGCCTGGGCACAATACTAAGTGCACCCACAAGACAGCTCATCTACCGCAACCAAGTCATTACACGCATAGCACACCCATCAATGTGTCAGCAAAAATGTAGCATGTGTAGCATGCATCATCCCTGTGCCATCACCCTGCCACAATGAAGCACCTCCACCGCAAAACCATCTCAAGACTATCTGTCCTCAAGAAATGGTGAAGAGCCAAGTCAACTGTAAAATGACTCCAAGACCGCCATCTCTTCGTCTAACTGCAAATATGCAAAGCCACCTTTTCCAAGTGACAAACTTTACTACTGCGAAAAACCAAGAAAACCATCCAAGTCTTCCGCACTGATCAACCATGATACCACCTGCTTCTCACGTAGTGGTGAAGAGCCAAACTCCATTTCACTGTTGATTTAGAGCAGGGTTCGCTCTTCACCATTGCTTGGAAAGCAGGTGTTATCAGAGCTGATTTGTAGCAGTGTTCACTCTTCACCACTGGTTGGAAAGAAGGTGGTATCAAAGCAGATCAAGAGCAAGTTTCACTCTTCTTTTGATCAGAGCTACAAGTTGAAGGAGGTTGTGCGATAGGTGGTTGCGGTGAGGAAATTTTCAGAAACTCTCCGCAGGCTCGGACGGGCCTCCATAGTTCAGACGCTCTACAGGACGGGCGTCCGTAGTTTAGACACTCTGCAGATAGTGCACACCATAGGGTGGCCGCACCGCATGCAGAGCATGCCACAGGGCGGGCGCTCTGTAGACAACACACACTGCAGACAAGTGCTCCGTAGTAGTGAGCACACCGCAGACAGAATGTGCCGTAGTGGTGAGCGTTCTGCAGACAACGTGTCACACTGACGGTTGCGCCACAGCCGAAAGAACGCCGAAGTTCGGGTGCTCTGCAGACGGTTGCACCGCAGGAGTGGGCACTCCATAGTTGAGCACTCCACAGACAGAAGACGCGTGCTCAAAAACCGCACGCACCGTAGCAGGAAGTTGCACGCTCCATAGGAGGAGTCGATCGCTCAAGTGAAAAGCGCTTCGCAACCACAGAGCTACATGCTTAGGATGAGCGCTCAAGAAAAGGCAGAAGTGTGTGCTTCAGGGAAGCGTGCGCGCTCAGACAGTCGTAGCAGCACGAGGAGGTGTGGTTCGGTAGAAAAATGAAAAGCGCCAGTTTTTGAAGGGCCCTCAAGAAAACAGAAGTGTGCCAAGGTGGGTGCGTTCCACAGGTGATCCAGAAGTGGTGCGTTTGGCAAATACTCGTTTCAGTAGATTGACTAAGGAAAGTTGTGCGCTCTGGGAGTGCAACAGCTGCAGCAATTAGAAAAGTGTTTGGCAGACAAGAAGGTGGATTGACATCAAGGTTGGATTCAGCAGTAGCTAGAAGTATGCGGATCTGCAGCAACAGAAACGAGTCAGCTAGATGGAAGACTTCTGCAAGAAGGAGACACTTGTGCATAAATTTTTGCAAGCGTTGAAACCACTTGGAGAGATGACAAGAGTTTCAGTCGAAGGGCAGACCAATGATTCGGTTGCAAAGCTGAGCAAAACGTTCACAGCAAGATGTGAACAAGTTTCAGCTGCGTTGAAAGAGACAGCAGGTTGCACTCAAGAAGTAGGACAAGTTCTTGAGGAAATGCTTCAAAGTGAAAGGAAGCAAGAAGAATGGTGGTCGCAGGATACTCAAATTAAAGCAAAGTTAGAAGGCACTCTGAGAGGGCCAAGACAAGAGAAAATAGAAAAATTAGAGAAGAAGAAAGTTGCATGTTATCTTTGTGCACAGAACCACTACATAAGAGATTATCTGTTAAGGGCAGGAGCTATTGCGGGAGAGGGCTCTACAGCAAGGATGACAGCAATGAGAGTGCTAGAAGAGGCACCTTCAAATGAGATTTCCGAGACGGTGAAGGCAATTGAAGCTTTCCTGAGCAAAGCAGCTAGGGGTCATAACGTAGATCTATAAGGTGTGCTGCAAGGTTTGGACTTTGTGGAAACAACGATGACTGGCCTGAGGGTTTCTACATTGGATGACACTAGTTCATCTCATAGTTTGGTGAGCAGTAATACTGCGGGGTCCCTTCACATTGGCATGGAAAGCAGCCAAGCGAATTTCAAGGAAACAAACTCTGTGGTAATAGATGTGACAGGGAAGATATGCGCAGCACCTTTTCAAGTTGGAAGGTGGCACAGCAGGATGGACTTGAAAGTTGTTACATTGGATTATCACTCTATGATCTTGGGACAGGACTTTCTTCGTTTGGCCAAGGCAGTGCGAGTTCTGCATGTAGGACAGTTGTTGTTCTTAGGATAAGATGGAATGTGGAGCTTACCTATGATGCAGAAAGGCAAGTTGGGCTACAAACCGCGGGTGACTTCGGTACATATTTTCGAAGACCCGGGTAAGTGTAAGAACTTGCCGCAGCAAAGCATAGGGAAGAAGACAATTTCCGTAAAGAACAGCGAGACAAGCATTGGGGTTAAGGCTGATCTATCCACAGTAGGAAGGTTAGTAACATTGGAAAAATGCATGGCTTCAATCAGTGAGAATATTGATGCCTTGTGCATTTCATAGGATCCTTTGCGGCAGCATGAGAGGGAACAGTTGGGTTTTTCGGTAGCAGGTGCGAAGGTTGCAGATGAAGGCACGTTGGAGAGGTTGTGCAGCAGATAGGGTGGCGACACTTCGGTTGAGAAGAACCTTGAGGATGAGTCACATGAGGAGGTGTTGGACAAAGCACAGGTTCTAGACAAAACATAGGTTGCAAAGGAAACACAGGTTGCGGCAGAAATGCAAGTTTCAGAGGAAACACAAATTTTGGAAGAAGTCTTGGATGGAGAAAGCACCAGAGAAGTTGATCCACCCCGTGATGTGGAGGATATAGTGGCATTTTGCATCCATTCCATAGGCATTCTAGAAAAAGAGTTGACATGAGAGAGGTTGCGGTAGGTTGGCTACCAACCAATCGAAGTTGATGCGGTACTTGCTCACTTGGAAAGCAAGCAGTTGTTGGAACCGGTAAAAGAAGAAGTGGCTAAGGAAACCATGGCTATGGCAGCTGTGGCAGAGTTGTGATATCTTCAAGAATAGAAAATGTTGGTATGCTTGGAGACGTGCAACGATAAGGCAAGCAAGCCATTTAAAGGGACAAGTAAAGCAGCCAAGAAGTGGGCCAAGAAGAGGTCGCAGTAGACAAAGATGGTGTCTCCGGTTGGCTTAGATGACCGCACAGAGCTTCTGATAGACATGAGTACTTGGACAGCTGATGGTGTTAGGTTTGCACAGTTTTTGGGTCGGTTGAAAGAGCTTAGTGCCAGCAGCGATGCAGTTGACTTTGGATAGTTTGGTGTGGAAGATACAGGTGGCGGCGGCCTATGGCACCGCCCATGTCTTTTCACTTGATCTAGAAGCAGTTGGGGTCATCGTCTTTGGTGATGGCAGTGAGGACCTAGTCACCTTTGGCAAGGTGGCCTAAAAGATTGTTTTTCACCAAGGTAAAGTGTAGGAGGCTTGTGGAAATTGAAAGAAGAACGCTGGAAACATGATTCCAAAATGAGGAAGTTTGTCTTAAGTGATGAACACATGGTTGGATTAGCTACCTAGTCAGTTTGTCCTTGAGGTGTACAGCAAACGAAAACAGGAAGGAAGGCATGGAGCACAGGTTGGAAGTAGGTGGTCAAGAAAGCAGTACTATGGATGAGTTATGAATAGCTCAGATGTTGAGGTAGTGTGGCTTGAGTTCATGTAGAGGTTGCAATAGTTGACATTGCCAGGACGAAAACAATTTTAAGTGGGGGAGGCTTTCACGGCAATGTTTTTCAACACACCTAAGTGGCGGCACACTTGGGCAAGGTGGCATGGACATGATGGTTTGGCATGGAGTTGTGCTCTCACTTGGCTAAGATAGAAAGCACCCAAATTCACCACCGACATGGAGGTCAGGAATATGGCACGCCCCAAGGTCAGTGCCCATGTGACTTGGCACGGGCGCCCCTTGGAAAATTTGACATCGGTATGGGCGCACGGCCCCTTGAAGGTGCGCGACCCTTGAACATGTGGATGGGAAAGCAAGCTTGTGAAGGTTTTTGGTAAAATGGGCCTGTGATCCTAGGTGTGGGAACGCGGCTCAAATGTGTGGATGGACAGATGTGCGGACAGTTGGGCACTCCGGCAAAAGAGTGTTTTGGTAAGTAAACCGATGGGCATGTAGACGATGACAGTTGGATGATGGGCGCATGCGCTCGACAGCATGGTTAGCGACGAACGATGGTCAACTAGATGGGTGCATGGAAAAGTGTGCATGCGACACTCTAGAGGCTTCGGCAAGTGGACCCTTGAATGTCTAAGTCAAAGTGAACATTGGTGCAGTGACATTAATGAAATGGTTAAGTGGGCCAAGTGTGTTTTGAAGTTGACTTGGTGAACCGGAAAGGGTTGACTTGTGTGGTAAGCAAGATGGCAAGTTGACATGGGCAAGACACCTAGAAGGCTATAAGTAAATGAAGTGCAAGTCATTTCAAATCAAGCAAGAAGTGATTCATCAAGGAGGATCAAGTCACTAGTTTTCAGAGGGAACAGAACAGAACTACATAGAGGTCTGCGGCATCACTGAGGAGAGGCAGAGGAGGCTGGGCATCTTTGGAAAAGAGACAGTCTTTTACATTTTTGTATCTCTTGTATTTTCTGGGTGTAGAAGCTGGTTGGGCGTGCACTAGGAGCTCTGCCTTGGGCAACTCCGTTTATGTAATACTGTTCCATTTTGTTATACAAGTTAAAAGGGCTCTGCCAGGTTGGGCAACCCACCTTTATTCTCTGTGTACTGTGTTTTTCTTAGTGCTACGTTTTACTGGTTTTTGGATAAGTGTTGAATGTGTCGGCAAGGCTAATGAGACTGAGTAAACAGTATAAGAGATAAAGTTTAAAAAGATAAAAATAGTTTTGATGACCGCATCGGTGTTGCGTATTGAAGATCCCGATGGGGATTTTGTTGTTTGCATAGATTCAAGCAAGGAAGGACTTTGAGCAGTCCTCTTGTAGAATGATCACACAATCTGTTACAAATTGCAGAAGTTGAAAGAACATGGGCAAAAATACCCTACGCATGATCTTGAGTTAGAAGCCATCATCCATGCTTTGAGGATGTGGAGCAACTACCTCATGGGAAGGAAGTTCCTTTTGAAGACAGACAATATGAGTCTACAGTATTTATTTGATCAACTGGATCTAAATGTAAGGAAATCCAGATGGTTGGCTTTCCTAAACAAGTACCATTTCGAGCTTAAGCACATTAAGGGCAAGAAGAATAAGGTTGTGATTCTTTAAGACTATGAACTCACATGATTTATGAGGTGACTTTGAGTCAAACCGATGCATATTTAGATGAGAAGATTAGAGTGGACAATAGAGTTGACCCTTTCTATGTATAGATCCTCAAGAAATTCCATGAGGACAGGTTGTTTCAACAACAAAAATAATACAAGGTCGACGAATCTGGACTGCTATGGTCCAAGGATGGGGATCTTCAGTCCAACATCCTCACAACATTTCATAGGGAAACCTACTCGGGGCACCCGGGATATCAGAATATGATATCCAATGTCAAGAGACACTTTTTATAGCCTAAGTTAAAGGTCGAAATTGCAATGGTTATTGCAAAATGTCAGGAGTTCCAACTATTCAAGGCTAAGCACCAACATCCTCCAGGATTGCTACAGTTTTTACCCATTCTGGAATGGAAGTGGGAAGTTATTAGTATGGACTTTATCACCAGTTTACCAAGAAGTAAGAAGCAAAATGATTCTATTTTTGTGGTCATCGACAAGTTGTCGAAGGCAGCACACTTCATTCCTGTAAAATCAACCTACAAGGCCATGAATGTTCCTGATATCTTTTTGAAAGATATATTTATATTACATGGGATAGCCAAGGTAATTATCTTGTATCGAGATGTTAAGTTCACAGGGAACTTTTGGAGATCTTTATTCTCCATATTGGAGACACGGTTGAACTTCAGTACTGCATATCACCCATAAACAGAAGGGCAAACTGAAGGGGTAAACCAAATTTTCGAGGACATGCACTGATTGTATGTCATGGACAATTCCATGAAGTGGGAGGATTACTTGCATCTCACGTATTTTGTGTATAACAATGGTTATCAGGCTTCTGCCAAGATGAGTCCCTCTAAGGTACTCTATCGACGAAAGTGGAGGACACTGGTTACTGGGATAGCCCAGTGGATCGGCTCATGTTAGGGACTGATTTGTTGATATAATTGGAACATTTGGTTACCATGTTCTAGGTAAACCTTAAGGAAGAACATGACCGACAAAAAATTTACGCAGATTGGAAAAGAAAGGATAAGGATTTTAAAATAGGAGATCATGTTTACCTGAAAGTAAAATCCAAACGAAGCTCATTGAGATTGGGTAGGTGTGGTAAGTTAGGACCTAGAATTTGTGGAACTTTTGAAATTCTGGCCAAGAAAAGGCGAGTGGTTTCTAAACTAGCGTTTCCCGTGCATTTAAGAGTCCACAATGTTTTCCATGCATCTTTGTTAAAGAAATATGTTTATGATACTAAATATGTTGTTGATTGGTCCCTATTATAGGTGGAACGTGATGGGGAGTTTTCCCCTGAGCCTACTCATATATTGGACAAAATATAATTGCATATTTGGAAGTGCACCATTGTAATGTCCCCTTTTTGGAATTTTATTAAAATGCCCAATTTTCCAATTTTTTCACAATTTTGGCTCTTGGCTAGTTTTGATGTCTAGACCTCCAAATCGACCCAAATGCTTCCAAATTTTATTTGAAGATACATAAATGGTAATATAACTTAAATATCATTCTAATGTATGTTTTGTGACCTCCCAATTACTTCTGAAAACTTGTTTAATGTTCTGTTCAAAGTAGGAGTCTTTACTAGCAAATTCGGGCTCCAATTCCCCTTGGGTAATTGCCGGAAATGGCTTCACAAATGATTCCAAAGTCACTTGAATTTCTGAACAGAGGATGGGTATCTGTAAGGTACCTTTTAAAAGTCTCATATGCATCCTAGTTCATTTTATACAGTCTGTTATGACTCTTTCCAAAACAACTCCCAAGTCACAATTTCGATCCTTGGGGAAAATGCACCAAATCTTCTCCCAACGCAATAAAAATGAGTAAAATGGATTCCAATGCTTAATTAATGAACATGAGAATTTAAATACACATTATTTACAGTCCATATATCATAAATTTATCATATATACATTCCTCCATTCGAAATAATAAGCATTACCATGGCATATATCAAAATGGAGTGGAAATGGTCATTGTTTGCTCATTAAAAGTCATTTTGACATACAAATATTCAGAATTTTGACCTGAAAATTTTTGAGAATTAAGAAAATATAATATTTAACTGATTCCAATCATAAATGGACAATTAAAGGATCTACCAATTTGAAATCATCAGCATTACAATGGGTTACAACAAGATAGTGGGGAAATGACACTATTTCTTTATTGTTCAACATTTTTACATGAATTATTTTGGGTATTTCGACCTGAGAGTATTATAAACATGAAATATAGAGAATATACATCATAACATAATATAATTAGCATTTTAATATTCCCCAAAGAGATCTATAGGTCACCCAAAGCGCAATCCCTCCATTGGCATGAATATGTTGTGAAAACTGGAAATAGTTGAGAGAGAGTGCTGCAATAGAAGAATACACATTATTTCCTATATATTACACCTGAAAATAAGAATCCATTAAATATCCATGAAATACCTTAGTGGCGTTTCCAAACACCAACTAGGATAGGAATCTTTCACCCTCGAATTTGGCTTAAGCAAGAAAACTAGTCATCCACTAGCTCTCACAATTCACAAATGAAAATTTCAAAAATGAGAAAAAGATTTCTCTCATGGATGATCCCTGTATTTTATAAAAATTATTTATATTTTAAGGTTCCAAAACCATCCATAAACCAAATCCAAGTCGAATTGGTGTGGCTTCTCATGCTATGCCATGTGGCCTCTCTCTTCACCTTCCCTCTTCTCCAAAATTTGAGTAGGAGCCTCGTGGCCTTCTCCAAATCCCAATTTCGACCTCCAAGATGCTCTATTCAGGACTGACATGTCAATATTTCAGTATTTCAGCCTTAATATCTGACTTGGGTCATAAATGTCATAGAAGATCCATCATTGGTGTCATAGCTATCATAAATGTAAGGGGAATCTAGCCAAGTTTCCATGAAACTCCTATTTGGCACTTCCTCTCCCATGTAAGTTACAATTCATCCCAATTTCAACCTATGAAGTATAT
Source organism: Pseudotsuga menziesii (assembly GCA_001517045.1). NCBI lineage: Eukaryota > Viridiplantae > Streptophyta > Pinopsida > Pinales > Pinaceae > Pseudotsuga > Pseudotsuga menziesii. The sequence goes on along the minus strand of LPNX010208968.1, from coordinate 11,823 downwards.
GGAAAATTATATTAGCCTTATAATCCATACAAAAACATTAGGCTTCACATATATTAGAATTTCCAAGAGAAAGATACCATTTAACATAGGAATTCTAGCTAGTGTGGGCCCCATAGTCTCCATGTGTTTTCATGATCTATTGCCACTTCCATTTTATCTTGTATTTATTTAATAAGATAAATTATTAAATATATATCCCCTTTTAATGTATAAAAATAATTTATTATCCCCCTTATTCCAAATCTCAAGGCTTCCACCCCCAACCTAGGAAACTAGTGATTTTCTTCCTTGGCAATTATTTGACTTTTAGCATCCATTTGACAAATTTCATGAATATGGAAAATGTGATTTGCCCATTGTGATCTAATTCTAAATTTGGGACATTAAAAATCGTTCCTTCCCAATATTGCTTTTCCTCAAGCAATTTCAAACATGGTTGTTGAAGAACCTGCTTTCTGTATGATTCTTTGAAGTTGCCACTGAGCTACCCACCTTGAATCTTTGAGATTTCATGAATATTTCAGAGAGAAACCACCATGATTGCTACTACACTACTCTTATTAAAATCACTTTATTAAATGGGGAATCCATCTCCCATAATTCTTGTCTCCCAAATAATTTTAAATCAATGGGAGTAGAAACTATACCAGGGTCCCATTACTTGCATTGCGCTCCAATAATTAAGAGTGCTCTCCAACCCATACCATTTGGAAAGAAAATTCTTGGATCCCATTTTATTGTATGGATTCTTCCAAACATCATGAGTGCATAATATATATCATCAAAGTATATAAACACATAATAAGAATGTACATCAAGGAGGTGCCTCACCAATAAATCGTGAAAGTGCTTATACCTCCCAATGAGTACACTACCATTTTCCAAGTGCATACAAGCTTCAAGTGACCAATAAAATCTGCTCCAATGACATAGGTGAGGATCCCATGTCCCATTATTCTACTCCAAAGACATATAATTTGCATCAATATAATCAGCCACATGTTCTTTCATCCAAGGAGTGAATGAAGAGCCTCCACCAAAATCTAAACCAAATAATGAGCAAAGAAAACATGAAGACTTCAATTGGATCAAAGAAGTCTCATCAATACACCCATGAATATGTATATCATCATGAAATAACAAATTATTTTTCTTCCAATAATAATGTTCTTCAGTCACATATCTATTCACCCAAGTGTGTGATGAAGTTCCTCCAACATCACATAGACTAGGCAAGGAGCAAGGAAAATCATGAGTCTCCAAGTGACTCAAGTGAACATCATAGCTACACCCATGTAGATGTGTATAATCATAATGTAAACAAGGATGCTTCTGAAAATGTAAATAATAACATTCTCCAACCATTTCATCACAAAAATTCAATCTAGGAGTTCCATACTCCTCATGTGGCACCATCAAAAAGAACCCTTTCACCCATACTTCATTAGGATGAATGCTGCAAAATTTGAAAGTGTAGGATGTAGGAGAAAGAACCAACTCACACACATGATCAGTAAATGAAAAATTGTCATAATGTGAAGTATCCATAGGGGTAGGATTATTCACCTCCCTAGAAAATGCAAAAATTTCTTCATGGGTTGGTTCCAAGGTGGTGGAATTATGCACTTCTTCAAAAATGTGTAACCATTTTCAAGAGGCAACCCAAGTTCCTCTTCCACCACAAAAAGTGATTGTCTCTCATCAATATTATATTAAAATACATCAATAAACTGCAATTTTTCATGTTTATCATGATACATCATGTCACGATAATCCTTCAAGCAATCTACCTTATGAAAATATGAAACATCGGAGGAAAAACAAGTGTCTTCTAACTTTTCAAGAAGTTGTTCATTTTGAATTGTGAGCTTATCAATAACTTCATTATTATTCAATTAGGATTAATTTAACCATTAAATAAGCTCAATGACATTTTTTCATTAAAAAATCAAAGACATGAAATTAACTTTGATGTTGTACATTTCTATTTGGATCTTCTCCTTGTCTTCAAGGAAGGATGGATCCTCAAGGAAGTAGCTCTCCAACAAGAATTTGATACCAATGCTTGAGTGTCATGGAGTATGATAAGGGCCTCTTGGATATTTTTTTAATTCATCTTTAGGGACCCTTAAATAAAATGAGGCTCTTGCAAATGAACCTCCTCATCTTCTTCCTTCTTGCTTGGAACAACTTCATGAAGCTCAAGTGGTGATGGAGAAGTTGATCTTGTTTCTTCTTCAACTGCTACAAGGTCTTCATTTTCATGTTTAATGGAATTTTGGCTTGCAGAAACATTTTGAGATCTGATATCTATGTCACCAACATAGAGTTGTGAGCACTAATCATTAGGTACTCCTTCATATTTCAAGCATCCATCAGTAGATGCTCTTTGTTTCATTTCCAAGGTAGCATGTGTCTCAAAATTATCTTCAGTATTTTCAATAAAAACTTCTTCATACTCATGTGATGTATATTCATATTTTTCAGAGTTAATTGGGAGTGATTTTTTATCATATTCATGTACTACTTCTTCTACTCCACCTATTTCAGAACTAGGTGGTTCATGGGTCTCCTCCTTTTGCTCCTTCAACCAAATTGATGCATTTTTCCCCTTGGTTTTCTTAAAATCAATATATATTTCCCAACTTTGGATAGCCAAAAATTCAAATACTTTAATAATATTATGGGTAATTTCTTCAAATATAGGTTCCATTCTTTTTATTATCTCCTCACCATCATATGAGGTTCTCTTTTCATGCCTAGTCATAGTTTCCAAAAAAATGTCTTCTTCTCCTACTTTTTGTTTCCTCTTCAACAAAAGCACTTTTGGGTTTCAATACATAATGCTGGTCCCTGAATTATATTAATCATAAATATTAGACCAAAATAAGGTGCCAATATCATGCTCTAATACCACTATAATGTCCCCTTTTTGGAATTTTATTAAAATGCCCAATTTTCCAATTTTTTCACAATTTTGGCTCTTGACTAGTTTTGATGTCTAGACCTCCAAATTGACCCAAATGCTTCCAAATTTTATATGAAGGTACATGAATGATAACATAACTTATATATCATTATAATTTATGTTTTTTGACCTCCCAATTACTTCTAAAAACTTGTTTAATGTTCTGTTAAAAGTAGGAGTCTTTACTAGCAAATTGGGGCTCCAATTCCCGTTGGGTAATTGCCGGAAATGGCTTCACAAATGATCCCAAAGTCACTTGAATTTATAAAAATAGGATGGGTATGTGTAAGGGACCTTTTAAAAGTCTCATATTCATCCTATTTCAGTTTATACAGTCTGTTATGACTCTTTCCAAAACAACTCCCAAGTCACAATTTTGACACTTGGGGAAAATGCACCAAATCTTCTCCCAATGCAATAAAAATGAGTAAAATGGATTCCAATGCTTAAGTACTAAAAATGAGACTTGAAATACACATTAATTACAGTCCATACATTATACATTTATCAGAGATACATTCCTCCATTTTAAATAATAATAATTACCATGGCATATATCAAAATGGAGCGGAAATGGTCATTGTTTGCTCATTAAAAGTCATTTTGACATACAACTTTTGGGAATTTCGACTTGAAACTTTATGAGAATGAATAACATATAATATTGAACTGATTCCAAATAGAAATGGACAATTAAAGGATATCCAAATTTGAAATAATCATCATTACAATGGTTCACAACAAGATAGTGGGGAAATGACACTATTTCTTGGAATTTTCTTAAAATGCCCAATTTTCCAATTTTTTCACAATTTTGGCTCTTGATTAGTTTTGATGTCTAGACCTACAAATTGACCCAAATGCTTCAAAATTTTACCTGAAGGTACATTACTGATAATATAACTTAAATATAATTCTCATGTATGTTTTTTGACCTCCCAATTACATCTACAAACTTGTTCAATGTTTAGTTCAAAGTAGGAGTCTTTACTAGCAAATTGGGGCTCCAATTCCCCCTGGGTAATTGCTAGAAATGGCTTCACAAATGATCCCAAAGTAACTTTAATTTCTCAACAGAGGATCGTTATGTTTAAGGGACCTTTTAAAATTCCCATATGTGTCATGGTTCTGTTGCAGCCGCAACATTTTCCCAAATTTCTAAAATTTTGGGACCCCCCTTTTCTACTTTGAATTAGTTGGTTCTTTTCTGGATTACAGCCTCTTGATTTTTGGCTTATGGATTTTGAAGCATTTTTGGTTGCTGTTCATCGATTGGTTCTCTCCTCATCACATGTTCTGAAGATTTCGTGCCTTAAAGATTTTCTCTTGAGTTAATTTCATTGTCGCTTGGCCCATCTCTTCAAAACCTTGATCAATCGGGAGTTACGTTTTTGTCTATTTTTTTGCCGTTGCGGGTGTCCCGTTAACCTTCCTCCCGTGCCATTGTGGATCATTTTGAAGTCTTGGACTTTTGTTTTTGCCCCGACCGTTTCGGGTGGGTTTGGAATCCTCTTACCGTAGCGCGTGATCTTTGACTATCCGACGTGGTGGACGGGTTTTGGTTCTCCTCCATTTCGGACGGGTTTTGATTCTTCATCAGAGGAATGGGAAGTCGTCCACGTCCGACGTTTCGGGCGGTTTGTTGATCTCCCCTTCCGATGTTGCAGACTGTTTCCGGAAAGGGGACTTTATATGACGCTCCGATGTTTTGTTGTCGCCTGGCGGTATAGCGGAACGATTGACCATATCTTGCTCCGACGTTGTGGAGGGGTCCAGACTTTTGTGTCCGCCGATGCCCGACGATGGTGATTCAAATGTTATATTTAGCTATCACGGGTGAATAAGTATAGGGAGTTGTCCGTCGTTGCGGAGGGAAGAAAGTTCTGATCGCCCGACGCAGTTTCAGTTCGCACCCGATAGATTTTTCTCGCACGTGTGGCAGTTTTCAATATATACGGGGTGACAAACGGGGTTTTGGTATTGTTTTGAGTGCTGTCACGGTATTTCAAGCTGTCGATTTTAGGAACGCGTGAGGATCTAGCTGTTGGTGTACCCGTGTCCAAGTGGCAGGAGGAGAAGTCTAACCGGCATCAGCTCACTCGTTTGTTGGATTTCCAGGTAGGATCTTTACACTCTAGCATCAGGTTTTTCAAGGTTTCGACTAAGGGATTTATGTATTGGTTTGAGTATCGCTAGAATTAGGTTTCCGTAGCCCCGTTTCACTTGCACGAAGATTTTTTTCCCGCAGCCAGGGTTGTCGTAATCGTTTACCTGGCGGTTTGCGCCCGTGTTGTTAGGGTTTCCTGCCGGATAACTTTGGAGGTTAGAGGAGGGGGAGTCTTTGCCTTTTTAGAGCCCTCGTTTATTTTTTTCTCTGCCATTTCAGTCTCGCCCTGAGCACAGTGAAGGAAGGAAAGGTGCAGGAGGCCGTCATGCCACCTGCACCTGGTTTGGTAATGATGAGACCCATCAGTAGTTTTGATGGGGTTTCTACTCGGGTTTGGATATTGAATACTTAGCCGGTCAGTTTTCCTAATGGGTGTACCTATTTTTCGAGCCCTAACCCCTGCCCGCGCCGTGCAGTTCGTCATTGCAGGCTACCTTGAAATCCTAGGGCCGCGCCGCTGTTAGTATCTAAGTTCTGGGGAAGCATGAGTAGTGGTGCTGATGGGAGCTCCCTATTCGAAAAGTGGTTGTGGACTCCTGCGGTTGATAATCACACCGATGTAACTACCATGTCCGCGAGCAGCATAAGCTTTCACCATTTTTGATTTATCCTTACTAAAGCCATATCTGATTTCGGAAAGCTGTAGTTGCGCCTTGAGTTTAAAAGTTATGCATTTGCATTACATATCGTTTGTTTG
>LPNX010208967.1:0-27978 GCA_001517045.1 Pseudotsuga menziesii | reverse complement strand
GACATAATCCAATGGATGAAAATATTCATTCAAACACACATTACTGGACAGGAAAAGATATTTCTATTAATATAAGGAGGGCCACTAGTGCATGGCTGCTCGAGGAAGCCCACTTCCTCAAAATCACTCCACCGGTGACAGTTCTAAAAATAGTTTGCTTCACAAACCTATTCTTGAAGATAAATACAAAGGGTATCTGTATCCCGTCGATAACGAAGTGGTTTATGATGTAAGAAGAATTACCAGGGCATATGTGAAAAGGATTGGAGGATTACCTATTATCTCTGTCCTACCTAGAAGAGAGTACCAGAAGAAATATTTCCCTTAATTAGAAGAGTCAGTGTTGGTAGAAGATCTTGAAGAGCTAGTAGAAGCAGCCTTACAAGAAGTTAACCAACCTTTAAATCAATTGGATCCAGATTCACCTTACTGTTCACCTTTCCATACCCCAGTTCAGTCGCAACCTCATACTCCACTCAGAATCATGGTTAATGTAAATGCAAACCAACCACCTCCACAGCCTACTTGGAGGGCTAGGTAGCCTTTAAATTTGACACCTCCCTTGCATGATTTTCCTTAGGCGTTTGACAAGATGTTACCTAAGTTTGAACCAAGTGAAGGAATTCTGGTAGATGATCATTTGCAGAGTTTTTACTTAGTTGTAGAAGGACTACGAGCTGGAGAGCATGAAGATGTGGTCTGTAGATTGTTTCCCCACACCCTAAAAGGAAAAGCAACCTCATGGTATTTTTTCCTTCCTACAAATTCAATCACAGATTGGAACACCTTTGAGAGAATGTTTAGAAGCAAATATGCAGTCCAGAAAACTCATGCAACTTTAATGAAAGAGTTATGTGCTCTAAAGAAAGAAAGGAAATAAAGAGTGCATAATTTCACTCAAAGGTTTACTGCTTACCTAAACAATTTCACTGCAGCTGATAAACCATCTAAAAATGCTCTAATTGAATACTATACCTCAGCTCTTGGGCCTGATCTAGCCATGTTTGGCAAAAGATCAGTTAGACCTACATTAGCAGAAACCTATGAAGAATCTGAGAAGGTAGAAGCTAAGATGGAGAGTATAGAAAATTACCTTGTGTAGTTAGAAGAAAAGAATTTTGGAAACAAGAAACCTTTATTACTGACTAAACCTAAGGATGAGCCATCACAGGATTTCGAAGGGATGGTGAAGATGATGCATAAATTATCCAACAGAGTGATAGATTTAGAAAATGAAAATGACGGTCACAAACCATATAAGCCTTATTATAAAATAAGGGAAGACAACAGTCAACCTCAACCTCCTCCACATAGTCCTACAACAATGAATTTAACCTATGTAGGCATTGGTAATTTTTGTACCTTTCATCAGCAACCTCATTCTGAGAACAATTTCCCGCAATGGATTAATTCTATGACATTAGTAATGAATCAATTATTGGATTCCAAACTGACGGAAAATGGTAAGGAGGAAGAAAAGGATAATGAACCTATAGAAAAACAAGAGGAAGATACTTTAGTTTTATGGGACTGTGTCTCTATGTTTGATACAGAAGAAGAAGATTTTCTAATACAAGGGGAAACACCAAAAACTAATGTAACAACAAGAAGTTAGAGTCTGTTAAAAGAAGATAAGTCAATACTTCCTAAGATTAAGAAACTTCAAGAAAACATGAAGAAGATACATAAGAACACTGCAACTATTAAAATACCAGAATTTGTCATTTCAAGTCAGGATCCGAAGAGAATCAACACACCTCTTAAACCTAGTGAAGTCAAGATTGATAATGTCAAGAAGAATCTCAAAGAACCTGAGATGGGATATGATATTGTGGAAGACTTAAAAAGGCTAAAGTGAATATCTCATTGTTTGAAATGTGCAATTTACCTCAGCAAAAAGAGAATCTTTTAAAAGCACTTGAGATACCAAACGAGGAGCCTCCCAGTGACAACCAACCTGAGGAGGAAATTGGTGAGGCAAGTTTAGGAGGGAAGTCTAAGTATAAAACTCTAGCATTTATCCTAACTTTTGAAATTTTCAACTATAATGTGCACAATTTTTTGGTGGACTCAGTAGCATTAGTCAATGTTATGCCCCTTTCAGTTTTCAAGAAAATCAATGGTCAAACTAAACCATCCACTTGGCAAGTTCTTCAATTAGACATGACAGCTGTAAAGGTAATAGGAGAAATGGAGGATGTTCTGATTTTCTTATCTGTAGATGAGAGGGTATGTCAGTACATTGACATTGTAGTAGCAGACATACCAGATGCTTATGGACTGGTGTTGATTCGAGACTGGTCAGAAAGGTTAGAAGGATATTTTGCGTCAGATTGGTCACATCTATGGTTTCCTTTTAAGGGAAGTCCAAATCAGATAAACGTATTAAGAGAGCCTCAAATGAAATACAATATCACTCAGTTAGAGGGAAAAAATGAACCAGTAAACTCTGTATTGGGAAATTATTTCATTGAATTGGAACCGGGAAATTACCAAGCTAAAGAAGCTAGTAGTATACCTGATACCCAGCCTGATCTCCTTCGATTTTCACGGGATGATGAGATTGACTATAACATAATAGATTTAGTTTCAGATGTAGTCTATAATTCAAATTCAGTAGATGTAGATAGTTTTTGGAATCTTTATTTTGATGGTTCTAAAGCATTGGAGGGATCAAGGGTTGGTTGTGTCCTGATTGATCCCAAAAAAAAAACATTTTCTTTCTTGTAGGTTAGAATTCTAATGCACAAATAACACAGCCGAATACGAAGCACTAGTTCAGGGACTTAAAAAAAATAGAACTGAAAGTAAAAAATCTAAAAGTATATGGATATTCTGAAATCGTTGTTAAGCAAATTCAAAAAAAAATACATAGTATTTCACCACATTTGAAATATTACCAAAATGAATTTTGGGATTTGCTTATAACATTTCATACATTCAATATTGTGTCCATTCCTAGATTAAAGAATGCAACAGCTGATTTAGTAGCTACTTCAGCCGCAAGATTAGTGCCTTCAAATAATAGATGCTCTATTGAATTACTTTTCACGCCTTCTGTTCCAGATATGATCACAAATCTATGGGTGTTTGACGATGATCAGCAAATTCTGGAGTGTTTGATGAATGGCGATACTTTCAAAGGAGCAATAATAGATGATGAAGAACATCAAGCAAAATTAAAATTCGGGAACTTTATTCCTAAAGGAGTGAGGACCTTGGAACGAATGTTTGATTTAGATAACAAATTCAGAAAACCAACGAATGTCAAGACCCATAGCTCTTCCTTACAATTCGAGCTGATAAATTTGGGGACTGAATCTGAACCCAAATATGTAAATTTGGGGAAGTGTTGTTCTCCAAGTGAAAGGAATAAGTTCATTAGTTTATTCAAGCAGTAAAAGGATGTGTTTGCTTGGACCTATGAAGAGCTTAAAACTTATGACACGAAGATCATACAACATGTTATCCTAATTAAAGGGGGAATTAAGCCTTACCAATAGCCTTTGAGGAAGATACATCCTAAGCTAGAACCTTTAATTCAAAGTGAGGTAAAAAAAATGCTGGATGCTAAAATCATATTTAAAGTCAGACATTTCGAATGGGTTTCTAATTTGGTGTCAGTACGGAAAAATTCCCAAGAAATTAGGCTTTGTGTAGATTTTAGAAGTCTTAATCGTGCATCAAATAAAGATAATTATCTGGTCCCACCCATGGAGCAAATACTATAGATGGTTTCAGGTTCTGAATTGTTTTCATTATTAGATGGATTCTCTAGTTATAATCAAGTATTAGTAGCTGAAGAAGACAGGATTAAAACCACGTTCAGAACCAAGTGGAGAGTTTTTGCGTATAGGAGAATGCCCTTTGGACTTATTAATGCTGGAGCTACTTTCCAAAGGACCATGGATATAGATTTCTACAGTTTGATTGGCCATAGTGTTGTGGTTTATCTAGACGATGTCACAATTTTTTCGAAAAAGAGAGAGGAGCATGCATTTTATTTGAAATAGATTTTCAAACATTGTCAGAAGTATGGTATTTCACTAAATCCCAAGAAATGTGTGTTTGCAGTCATATAAGGAAAGATACTGGGTCATGTCATTTCTAAGAAAGGGATCTCCATAGACCCAGAAAAGATTAAAGCCATAGAACAGATCCCTTTGCCCCATAATAAAAAGGGTATGCAATCGTTTATGGGGACAATCAACTTTGTGCAAAGGTTTGCACTAGACTTTGCTCAGATCATCAAACATTTGCAGCAAATGGTTAAACAGAGTGTGCAATTCAAATGGACTGATTTGGAGAAGAACCCATTCAACAAGATAAACACATCTATTGCTCATGCACCATCACTCAAAAGTCCAAATTTCGAAAAGGATTTTATTCTGTACACTTTTGCGTCTGATGATTCTTTAGCAGTTGTGCTTACACAGAAGGAAGATGGGGAGATGAGTACCCCATATCATTTATGAGCACTGGTTTGCAGGGAGCTGAATTTAATTATCTAGCGGTTGACAAACAAGCTTATGCATTTTTTAAAGCAGTAAAACAATTTAGGCCATATATACTTTAGAATCACACCAAAGTAATAGTTCCACACCCAGTTGTACGATCTCTTTTTGTACAAAAGGAATTAGGAGAAAGAAGAGGAAACTGGGTGACTGCTTTACAAGAATACGATATTGTGTTCAAACCAGCATCCATGGTTAAAGGACGGGGATTGTGTAAACTAATGAATAAAGTTAAAAACAATGAAGAAAGCGGTTGGGATAATGAAGCTGAGCTACATATGGTGGATGTATGTCCTTTGTTTATAGCTCTAGACTCCTGGTATTGGGACCTAGTCCATTACCTCCAAGAAGGAAATTTTTTGGAGCATTGGAGTCCCAAGCAAAGAAGAGCATTACATCTGAAATCAGCTTTATATCAGATAATTTATGGAGTACTGTTCAGAAAAAACTACAATGGATTTTTTATCAGGTGCTTAGAGCACAAAGGTGCAAAGAAATTCGTAGCAAAATTGCATGATGGGCCTGCTGGAGGTCATTTTTCCAGAGACACAACAACACATAAGATTCTTAGAGCTGGGTATTACTGGCCTACACTATTTAAGGATGTGAATGCTCATGTTAGAAAATGTGATGCTTGTCAAAGATGTGTTGTAAGAAAAGCTAAAGGATCAGGACCGTTAAAACCAGTAATAATATCAGAACCATTTCAACAATGGGGAATCGATATTATTGGAGAAATAAACCCAAATTCTTCCTTACAACACAAGTATATTTTGACAACAACTGATTACTTCACCAGATGGGTTGAGGCTATTCCGTTACTAAAAGTAAACAAAGATGCAGTTATGGATTTCTTACAAAATCACATTATGACCAAGTTTGGGGTTCCAATTTCCCTGGTTTTTGATAATGCTACTTACTTTTATTCTATTAGATTAACTGCATTTTCTAATGAAAGAGGAATCAAGTTGCATTATTCTGCAAATTATTACCCACAAGGAAATGGTTTGGCAGAATCCACAAACAAAAATATGATTAGAATTCTAAAGAAAACCATAATAGAAAATCAAAGAAGTTGGCATTTAGCGTTACCTAATGCTCTCTGGGCTGATAGAGTCACGCCCAAGAATTCCTTAGGTGTGTCACCATACACTCTTGTTTATGGAAAAGAAGTTGTCGTTCCCCCTAATATTCTGTTGCCATCTTCCATAATAGCTCAAGAATCTAGGGGTACCGATAATGAAATTCTACAAATCAGAATCTATAATCTGTTGAAGTCAGAAGAGTCTAGGTCCAAAGCCAAAGAAAGGTTTAAGCATCAACAAAAAATAGTGAAGCGTTGGTTTGATAAAAATAAAGATGGGAACAAATAATTCGAAGTAGGAGATCTAGTTCTTAAGTGGGATCACCCGCACGATGAAAAGGGAAATCACACTAAGTTTCAGAAGTTATGGGTAGGCCCTTTTCAAATTGCAGCAAATCTAGGCCCCTCGACTTACAAATTGTGAGACTTACAAGTGTGGGAAGAGAATTTACCAGTAAATAGTTTAGTTCTCAAACATTATTTTTCTTGATCTTTTATTTGGTTGTCTTGTACATAAATAAACATTTTTATTTTTTTATTTTTTTATTTTAGGGTTTTTGGTTTGTTTACTTAGAGTTTGATTGATTGTAATGTTTAATAAAGAAGCACGACTTTTGGTTGCATGGAGTTCATCAGAATTCTAGGTTAACTAAAATATTTGATTACAAGACTATGTACTATTTATTCATTTAAAATTTGAAAGAACTTCTCCAGGTTTATCAGTTTTCCTAAATGGTTATGAACACATTGAAGTCCTGCTTAATCCTTGTGAAATAAGTAAGGATGGAAAGGTTGAGAATACTATTTTGAGACTCCATTCATATTACACTAAAAAATTTCCTAGGGGGTGACAGCAAAAAACCCATGGAAAGGAAGCAAGGTAAACAATATATTATATTTAAATAATTCCATGCCATGAATCAAAAGCCAAAAGGAGAATAAGAGTCGAAATCTCCTCTGAAAAGAAATATGTATCAAAGTAAGTACTGAACCATATTATTACGTATAAGATTGCCAAAGTTCTTCTCCGTCCGTGAGCCGAAAGATAAATATATCTCTCACACAAAAGGACACTATGGATAGAGGAGCCTGAATTAAAATTCAGAAATAAGGCAGGTAGGAGGACTCAAAAGAGGACAAAAGTCCAAAAGCACCAAAAGTGAAAAATGGCATGGGAATGAGGAACAAATAGATATATCTATTTACCATATGTTACAATCTTGTGGTGTCTAAGCTGGAAACTACTCAAAGACAGAGGTAAAATGAAACTCATATTCTTATCCTCAAAAGAGTTATCTAGACTTTGAAATCTTGGTTCCCTTGTTCCTTAACTTGGACTATAATCAATTATTAAAGTGCATACATCAGACATTTTTGGAAATCCAGATATCTTGAAGAATTTAGCATGTTGGTATTGTGAAGATAGTATGTTGATCAAAGAGTAAATTTTTCAGAGATATATGTTCACCAGGTAGTCACCAATTGTTGCAGCTACAAATTTTGTCCCCAAAATTTTCAATTTTAGGGCCCCTCCTTTTATTTGTTTTTATTAAACCTGGACTAGGAGTATTTTGTTTTCACCTAAGCTTCCCTGAGTTCAGTTTTTCCTTAAAAAACTTGGTCTGTGTCATTTTCTGTGTTGGAATATTAGTAGACTATCCTTCCAATATCGAAAGCATAGTGGACTATCTTTCTGACATTGCGGAAGCCAAACTGTCAATCCTGCTGAAAGAATTTCAGAATCCCTTGCCGATACATCGGAGCTCATTTTCTCTTCTCCGCATTTTCAATGTTTCAAGCTTAAAACTTAGTGGTTTCGAGATCTGATTATGTTTATATCCCTATCGAGATGTTTTACCGGACTAAGCCAGAGTCCTAGTGTCCATCATTGCTGGGTTGCGGAAGACTGATGATGAGACGTTTTGAAAGCAGCCTTTTTCTCACCGACTCCTTCGAGCTTAGATTTTTCGAGTTCTGATACTTTCTCCCAAAAGTAAAGTTGTGATGACACAACTGTACAATGCCAAAGTTGCGGAGGAGGATCAGTTTCGATGTTCCAAACTTAAAGATTAGTGTTTTCCATTTCTGATGGACTTAATGTATCCTAGGACCGTAGTTCTGTTTGCACCCTCCATTATGGCAGTCCTTTGGTGTATCATTCCGACTAATTTAAGTTTTTCCCGCCGATAGGTTTGTCCACCGAAAATTTTCTCACCAAGTGTTATATATACAAGTGGTGTGTATTATATTGTTTTATCCATATTGTGACTTGTTGTTTACATTGGTCTATGGTGTTTGCACCATTCGCATGCGCCTAGCTATCAGAACCTGGTTCATTCACTCTGCTCCCATGGAACATTGTTCCACCCAATCGATTATGCTACTATTGCCAGGTAGGTAAACAACGGTTTTTGTTATTTTTGGACTTTTATTGGTTGATTTCTGAGCCGCTAGGTTTTTCGCATAAAGGGATTCTTGCATCCTTACGGTTTCCATGAATGTTTTACATTGAGGATGAGGAGGTTTAGCTGTTTACAGTTTCATTAGTGTGAGAATCTGAGTTTGTATGCCATTGAACCGTTATGGACGCGTTTGCACCGTCGCAAGTGGTTAGGGCACGGTGCAGACAAGCGTTTCACTGTCTGCACCTCCCTTTTCTTGGTTTTTTCATGGTTGGATAGGGGGTATTAAGCCATTTTTTTTGCATTTACCTCATCCCATGGGACTCATGAGGACTGTCCTTTTCGATTGGTTAGGGTTTTTTCCTGAGGACTAGTGTCGCGTAGGGTTTAGTGTTTTTGAGCTGGGTGTTGAGAACCAGCTATAGGATTAGTCTGATAAGTCCCTATGTGAAATAGAGGATTGTTTGATTAATTGAGGTTTTGAGACAGTGGAGTTTAGGAAATTTTAGGAAGCAACTTGCAGGATTTTTTTTGTTAAATATTTCATTCGTAGAAGACTGTGTTTAACTTCTTTTCCAGCATGCATGTTAAGGAGGTAAATAAATTTATATATTTTCTTGTTTATTGTTTAAACACTTGCTAAGAGATCAGTTAGTCTAAGAACATGCTTTGACTATGACAGGGTGATTGTTATAACGAAAACATGTCAAAGAGACAAAAGAAGAAAGCTCCTATGGTTGAAGGAGAGCCTAAAGTAGAAATCATCACCAAAGTAGAGTTCATCTACGAAGATACCAAAGACACTACTGGAATTGAATCAAAGTACAAGTGGGGAGAAATCTATAGAATGATCGCCAACTAGAATGTACCTAATGTTGATTTTGAAGAACTAATGATCTATGCCAACATTGAGAAGTCAGCCCTCATGAAAGTAGCTAAGAGACTAGAGTTATTTCCTGTTCAGAAGTAATAGGCTAGATTCTACCCAGGGCAGATGTGATGACAATGATTCTGGAGAACACTGCTAAGCAAGGATATGCTGCATATAGCCCTGCATATGTCTCTATGGCTTATCATCTACCCTCACCCCAGGTTTATTTGACAGAAAGTTGGTTGAAGGAGATAGCTATGGACCTGGTGGAGACTGTAAAGAAAATGATGATACCAGGAAAGAATTTTCAAACTAGACCTTCCGGAGAATATGACACCTCTACTCTCCTTGCTCCCTACAGGTTCATTGCATTGATGCTCAATAGGATTTTTGGCAAAGCACATGGGAAGAGCTTCAAGATAGGTTGGATACCAATTATTTTCTTTGTGGCTACCCCAAGGAACCATCTTTGACTGGGAAAATATAGTGTCAAACAACCTCTCTGCATGTATATCAGCAGCCTTAGGAGGGGTATCTCAAAATAAATCAGAATTTTATATGAGCTCTATCCTGATTGATTGCATATTGTGCACTCAGTCTTTTCCTGCTTTGAGACGTAACTGGGAGAAGGATATAACCCTAGTGTATGCAGCATATAAATTGTTGTGTGCACATAAGTACCATAGTTATTATAGGGAAATTTGCGAGCATTTCATTATGCCTTTATATACCCTTATTTTCTTGGCTGAATGTAATTGCATGTATGAAGAGGCATTTAAAGTCATACAGGAGTTTGGAGATTATTATTTGACGAAGGATGGGTTGTATGTAAGGATGTATGGTGGTTCCAGAGCTCATTCCCTACTCCCAAAATATGCCACAGATTATGTACTCCACAAGGAGGTAGTTAGACAGATGTATATTGATGGTGTAGGCATTTTTATGTTTGAACATAAGAAGGCAATGTATCTTGTAGTACCTTCCTTACTTGGAAGCTATAAGTTTTCAAGGGTCAAGTAGGTGGCATAATTTGTTAAGGAGATGGAATATTTTCGTTTCAGTGAAATGAATTTTCATAGGAATGACTCCCACAACAAAGTAGCAGGAATTCAAAGAAGTAGGAATTCATTTTGAATATACTAATTTTTGGGATAAAGATGAGGAGACATTTTGAAATGCAAAGAATATAACCACCCTCAAGAAGAGATTCAAGCAAAAGATAACTACTATGGGTGGAAAATGAAAAAATTTGGAAAAGGCTAAGAAATTGGAAGATGAAGAGGCAAAGAAGAGAGAAGAATATGATAGAAGATTAGCACAAGAAGCAGAAAGATGGTTAAGAACTGAAGAGGAAGAAAAAAAGTGAGTTGCAGAGGAAGTAGCTAGGAAGGAAGAAGAAGAAAGGAAAAGAAAAGAAGAAGTTGAAAACAAGAAGAAACAAGAAGAAAGTGAGGGTTTGAGACTAAGAGAATACCAAAAGGATCAGTAGACTACAGATCAAGTTGATACACAAGGAGTACAAGACCAAATAGATCAAAAACAAGGACAATCTGATCCTAATCCCTCGGAACCTGCTGCATCTTCTGGAATCATATTAGGAAAAACTTCATTTTTTGAGATAAATTTGATCCCTTTAATGCCTATCGAAAGGGAGGAGGTTCCTGATTTTAGTACCATTTTTTATGACAAAGAAAAGAAAAGAATCATTAAAAGAACTGAGAAGAAGGTCAATATTGGAGGACAGCTAGGAAAAATGGTAACAGATAAAACATTGGTACATGGTACGCATAAAGATACATAGTTGATAGCAAGAGTTAGGGTAGCTTTAACATTGGCAACTGAAGACAATGTGGACAGGCTCATGACTGATCTAGAGCAGTCACGAAAGAATGAGGCCCAATTGAAAGAAACTTTAAAGAAGGAAAGAGATGAGAGTCAAAAGCTAAAAATAAAGTATGAAGATGTGATGGGCGAAGTCAGGACTTCAAGAGTGGAATGCCAAACTTTGAAAGCAGATAAGAATGCTCTAGAAATATCTGTAGAGAACACAGAGAAGAGTGCTCAAACTAACTTAGCTGAATTACAAAAGCTACATCTAGAGCATCAGATGTTAAAGACTGAAAAGGATGATCTTCAGTTATCATATGGGAATTTACATGCAGAGAAGAATAGGTTGGAGAGCAGGGTTACTGAGTTAGAAATGGATAAGGATACTACAGAGGAAAACGAGAAGTAGTATCAGATGCAGGTGGTATCCTTAAAAGAGAAGAACAATTCATTGACCGCATCACTTAAAGAAGCTATGGAGCAGAAAACCGACATCCATCCTTTGAAAGAGCATGTTCTGATTCAAAGAAAAAGGATCCATCAAATACAGATACGAATAGAAGATGAAAGGTGTAAAATTTTGCAGATAGACACCAGACTAGAAGAAATTATAGACAGCACTTCATACTTTTGGGATAGGTCTCAAGATATTTTGGTGATTCTAAAAGGAAGAATGGTTTGGGCAGAAACAACTAAGGAATCTCCCACTGAGCTAGCATTAAAGGATTAGCAAACTTTAAAACATGAGTATGAGTTACTAGAATTTGTGATTAATGTAGCAGAAGAGTTTAAGAAAATAGTGAAAAAGACAAAGGAAACATGTGCTGAATATTGTAGGAGAGCGCTCTCCACATACAATTGATGTCAGAATTTTGCAGAAAAGAGATTGGATGTGCTATCGGAGCATGAATTGTTTCTAAAACATCTACAAGACAGGTATCAAGAAGATGAGCAAGAAATCCAGCAGGTCAAGGACCTAGATGAATGGATATTGAAGAATGCGGTAGCACGTGCAGTAGTGAACATACATCTATTAGAAGAACAGCTACGCTTAAGTCCCTCCAGGATAGAGGGGTTAAAGACCCAAGATTCTAAATACGAAATTAACACTCGATTTCTTGAGCCTTCCGGGTTTGAAGGCATAGCAGCAGATGCTCTGACATGGAAGAAGTTCATCAGTGAGCGAGTTGGCCCTTCCTCATAAAGTGTTTTGGAAATATTGATTTAAAATGTAATATATTGTATAAATTATGTGCACAAGCTACGAGACAAAATTTTGGAAAATGAAAGGTTGGGGAAGCTCAAGAGACAATGAGGGGTATCCCAAGAGTTTTATTTGTGTATAAATATGGGAGAGTTTTAGATAGAAAAGGACCTTTTTTCCAGACTATCTTGAGAAAGTATTGTAAGAAGAACTATTTCATTTTATAATAAAGAATTATATGTTTCTATTGGAGGAATTTTTGTGGATTTTTTTGAATGTTTGCTATGGGCCAGTTGGATATGAACTATTTCTTTTTAGCTTGTTTCCATTAACTGTGAGATTGTTCTAACTCGTTGAATTTATTTTCATGTTATGAATGTACTTTGGTTTATTTTGTGAAATTTCCACATTGCATAATGAAGCTTTTAATTAACAATAAGCTATCTTGTTGTTTATATTTCTATTGATGTTCATGTGTTCTGAAACATTAACAACTACCTGTGATTTTTCTTTATGCATGCACTACAGTACATTACTCACCATTAATGATAGTTTTTCTCCCTAGGGATAGGTTAGTAAGTCTTAGTTAGTTTCTTGCTATTTGTGATTTAGAAGCGAAAGAGGTAAGACAAGAGGTAAGAACCTGCGCATCACATTGTGACCCTCCTCATTATCTCTATCATCTGCATTTTAGTTAGACACTTGCATATCATACCTTAAACATCAAAAAACTAAAATTATACATGGTGGATCAGGCCGTAACCGGTGAAGCACTTTAATTGTTACTTGACCTACCGTAGTCGGATCGTAAACAGGATGGATTCCCCATACCAAGCAATAACGAGCTAATTGGGAACGTTGATTGGGAGAATCCCTACTATTGTTACCTGTAATTTTCCAGGCCTCAACAGGAGTTTAAGAAACATTTTGACAAATCAAAGGAACAGTTCTTCTACTGTCAAAAGAAGTGCCATTATGCAAGAGTTTTCCATGCAAGCAAGAGGAATGAAGAAAGGCTTCATGGCATACACCACTATATAAGGAGGTGAACCTTCTCAAAATAAATCATCTAAGGTAATGGATGATCAAAAGGAGTATTTCCTTTAGTGAAAAAGAGCATTCGCTCTAGTGTGCTTGGAATCATTATTCCCCATGTAGAGACTCACTACCTAATGCATGCAATAAGTTTAAAATTTTAGTGAATAAACAATGACTCGAACAATCTCTACAAGGATACAAAGATCAAGAGGGATCCCACACAAAGAAATAAAATGTAAGTATTTTGCATTTTGACTGTCATATGCTATTATAAATAAGATTTGTATGTTTTTTAATATGTTTCATTACTGTGATATAGAGATCTATATAATTGGGATTATGAATTGTCCAATGATGTAAGCATTTTGATCATATGCGTTGTTCTCTTTATTTTATTGGAAAATGGTGAAGCTCATGAAATATATTATATGCATAAATATTTATGAATATAAGGCTACATAAACGCTCATGAAAGATGAATAGAAGGATGCAATTTTATAAAATTTTATAAGATATATATGGCTTCATATAAGGCTGAAATTTTCATATGAAATTAGGGCTACATGATTATTCATTAGTTATGAATATGGGGATGCATTAAATTATTTCATAAGATATGATATGGGAATGATATAGGACTGATATGGGATTGATATAATACTAATATAAGGATGGACATAATGGGTTATAACGGGTTATGTTAAAACAATTGGTTAATATATGTGCATAACTGTGTAAATCGTTATCAGTATGTTGAAAGTATTCATGTAGATAAATTTCATGAGTATGCAATGGTACTAATCATTAGAATAATTTGGCTTGTATGGAAAAACCATATGCCTTTATTTTTTCCCATGAGGTTTTTCCTCGTTTCCTTATTTGTATTAAGTAGTTACTTTTTCATTTTAGTTGTAATGGGTGACCTTTGGTCTTAGTTATCGGGTTCCACAATTTTCCAAGTTAGCATTCAGGGGGGTGTTAGGATTATAATCCTCACTTGTCCAAATTGATCAATTATGCCTAAATTAGGAGTATTTTCAGTCATTATTGAGTCAATCGTACCATTGGGTCCACATGGCATAACTGGGATACATGTACCAGTTACTCGAGTGTGGGGAACACTATTCGAGGATAAATTGCACTGGCTACACTTGCATGCATCAGTTTAGGTGTCTCCTAGAACAATCCCTACAATTTAGGAGCCATTGGGAGTGTCAGCACCAACCTCCTTCAATTGAGTTCAATTGGTGACTAGCCAAGCCTAGTTACGAGTTAGTTACATTCAGTTACATCCAGTTACATTACATTAGACTAGTTTAACTGATTCTAACTGATTGAGCCACTAATTTAGACAACTGGAGCTAACTAGTTAGGCTCCGATAGTGATTTCAACATGTCTAGTTATCCATGCAGTTAGTTTGAGTTAACCAATTCAAATCAGTTATATATATAGTTAGTCTAAGTTAACAAATTCAAATTTTCAAATTGGTTAACTCAAACTAACTGTATGGATAACTAGACATGTCTAAATCACTATCGGAGCCTAACTAGTTAGCTCTAGTTGTCTAAATCAGTGGCTCAATCAATTAGAATCGGTTAAACTAGTCTAACTGAATGTAACTGGATGTAACCAAATGTAACTGGATTTAACTAAATGTAACTGAGTCATAACTAGGCTTCACCAGTCACCAACTGAACTCAACTAAATGAGGTTGGTGCAAACACTCCCAATGGATCCTAAATTGTAGGGATTGGTTTAGGAGGCACCTAAACTAATGCATGCAAGTGCAATCACTGGAATTTAGCCTCAGTTAGTGTTTACCACACTCTAGTAACTGGTACATGTGTTCCAATTAGGCCATGTGGACCCAATGATACAAGTGACTCAATAATGACTGAAAATACTCCTAATTTAGGCATAATTGACCAATTTGGACAAGGGAGGATTATAATCCTAAAAGACCTAAATTACAAGTATAGAATGGCATGAATATGGAGTCATTTTGATGGCTGATCCTAAAAGATAACACATCAAGAGGTTCCTATATTTCTTAAGAAGAAGTCAAAATAGAAGACCTATTGTTATTCTAAGAGATGAGATAACGTATGAAGATATTTAAAATATCTTATTTACATTCATGTTTTAAGAAGATATTTAGACATAGATGAGCATGAGACTCCTTATTACATTATTATTCTCACATCCTGATGGTGAGAAGGAGTAGCTAGATTCCCTAGCTTATGAAGTAACAATAAAAACTGGTTGATGTACCTCCTGTTAGGAGATCACCTGCATGATTCTTATATTCAGAAGGAATATCATAAAATTATTCAAGAATAATGTTATTATTATTGAGATTAGAAGTCTATCCATCACCAACCAATATTTTCCTCAGTTAAGGAAAATATGCAGTAGAGAACCTGCAAAGTTTCAGGATGATGGACTATAAGTCCATGGCCACACATATGAAGATAAACATGAATTTAATGATGCTTATTTCATATTTGGATGATATCAAGTCAGTTGAGATGTTTTTGGTTAGATCCAGGACCCTATGTATGCTTTGTAGTTAGTACATCGGACATGTACAACAAAGCATGTGTTGTAGTACCTTCTCGGTACAAGTGAATGTGGACTCAGATATGTTCGGTTAGTGAAATAAAGTTTTCAAATATATATGTAATTTGATTAGTGAAATGATTGATAAAGATCACATATATTTCTCTAGATAGAGAATGTTGTAAGGAAGTAAACCTTTATGATGTTCCTAATCAGTTATATCTGAGACATGGTACATATCCACAAATGAGCAGCATTGTTAGCGTTCTTAATAAGCCTATGTCTGGGACAAGATTCGTATAATACAAAAGACTCCTCCAATTGAATAGGGAGTATTGATGTGTCTTATAAGAAGTGGTATACCAAGTCCCCACTAGTTAGTCATGGTACATGACTCAAATATCCTTGGGCTGTAGTATATCTTGTGGAGAGAATACACATAAGCAGATACATAGTGAAAGCCTTGGAGACTATAGATACTCGAGAAGGGTTATAGTTAGGACTGTAATACAATAGTTAAAACCTCTTGGAAAGGTTAGATAGACATAGAATTGGCTATGTGGGGTATTTTGATATTAAATCATTATAAAAGTGATGATGCCTTGAAGAACATTGAAGAGAATAGAAAGCTCACAGGGAACTTCTCCAGATAGTAGAAGATTCCAAAAATCAACAAATGTTGAAGATCGAAAGAAAAATGAGACTTTATTTCTGCATGATACTACACATTTGATATGTTTTATTGTATATTATGGATGTTAAATCCATGGTTTCATTTTAGAGAAACTACATTATGGAATGGATCTAGATGATGTTGGTTGTGGATCCCGATCTTCCAGATTCAGAGATGTTATTGTTTAGCCGTGTTTATACCCCATTTTTACTATACAATCATCCCAGCAAGGCGGTACAGGGGAACATTCCCCCCACCATGGGGTTACGGGGGTGGGGAACCCCCATACTGGGGGGTCCAGGGGCCATCGGGCCCTTAGCGAGGGTTTGGAGGTGAATACTATCAAAGAATTTTTTGGGATGTTTGTTGGCCAATAGTTTATGGGCCCATGGTATTGGCTAATGCATGGTATTTTCCCATGGTAATTCCCCTATAAAAGGAAAACATTGTAACACGACTTTGTATTGTATTGTAGCATTGTAAAAGCAATCTTCATGATTGTGAGAGAGAGACTATGAGAGAGTGAAGAGGAAGTGCAGTGAGGATGTTGCAAGTTGTATCCCTTCATTTTTATGTTAAGATTTCAATGGTTATACAAGACCTAATAACACTTAGAATCATAACATCATAACCATATACAAAAGGATCAATGAAAGAAAGACAAGCACAACCACACAAAAGAACACAGAGATTTATCCTGGGAACCCTCATGGGAGGAAACCTAGCAAAACTTCCTCGATATAGAATTCAACCAAGTACATTGTAAGACCCAAAGAACAATACTTATAAGACCCCAAGAATAATATTGTACTTCTTCCTCTCTTCCCATATGGAGTCCTCCTTCTCTCTCTAATACAACTGCTTGAGTGTTCTAAGTGTGTCCAAATGAGGGAGGCACCTCTACTATTTATACTAATAAGCAAAGAGGCCTAATAAACAAACATGGATGGCTTCTCCTTACTTCTAGGGCTGACGTGCCTTGGGAGACTCAAAAATACATTTTGATAATACTTTTGCAGGAACTACTAACCCGACTTTGTGGGTGCCAAGAAAAACCAAGAATTTGTGATTTTTCAACACTGAGTTGGAAATCCATGGCCCTGTACATGATTTTTTTTAGGACAGGTTCATATGTACATGGAAACCTTTGCTTTTTGCGCGTACATCCAACCCTATACGTCGCTCGATGTATTAGAATTTGAATTCCATTTAGATCTTTAAGCGGATAGTTCTAATAATGTTTGTAGCAAAGGAATGGAGAATGAAGATACAAAATGAACAAAACAAACCACACAGGAGACATACAAGTATTTCTCAGGAATTTATAGTATCATTCACAATAATAAATCCAATGTACAATAGGTTACAAATAGGGAGAATTTGAATGCATTAGGTAGCATCTCAAATATACCAAGTGGATTTGACTGTATCTAACTGAATCTCTGACTCATGGTCTCTCAATCAATATTAGAGTCCAACAGATCAACTCCTTGATGTCCAATAACTCAATCAATCAGTGTAATATAGTTAACTCAGTGCAACTGAGTGTGGTAGGTAGGAAAAATGCTCCTCCCCATGCACTCATGCATTAGCCATGAATTACTAGTGCTAGCTAACTGATTGTGAAGTAACTAACAAGATTTGAGTCCAAAGATCAACTCCCTGATGTCCAACAACTCAATCAATCAGTTACAACTAGTTAACTCAGTGCAACTGAGTGTGGTAGGTAGGAAAAGTGCTCCTCCCCATCCATCCATACATTGCTAGCGCTAGCTAACTAATTATGAAGTAACTGAATGTAACTAGGGACTAACTAAGACTAACTAGTTCCAACTCCACCTAATTGATGGAGGTTAGTACTGGGACTCCCTGTTGCTCCTAAAATGTAGGGATTGGTCTAGGAGGTGCACAAACTGATGCATCCACATGTAGTAAGTGGAATTTAACCTGTAGCAGTGTTCCCCACACTCTAGTAACTAATCTAGGCAGCCCCATTAGGCCAAGTGGACCCAATGGTACTAGTGGACCCAAATAATGAATTAAGGTTTGTAAGTTAGGAAAATATAATCTAATAGACAGTATGGTTAAGGAAGGATTCATAATCCTAACACCCCCCCTGAATCCTAGCTTGGACAACTATGGGCCCTAGTAACAAGGCCATTGGTCACCCAAATACAATATAAAAGATAGTAAAAAATGCTTCTTAATACAACCGAGGAAACATTGGAAAACCTCATGGGAACACCCCCCCGCCCCCCTCAAAAAATAAGTAGAAATACAAATTTTGAAAAAACTTGTGAAAGTATTTACTGCTACTATGCAGCAGCCGTATCTTGGTTCTTATGTGTAGGTGAACTCATGAATCCCAACAACATGCTTATGTTTGGAGGAATCTTCCTCTTTGGAAGAAGAACAATGTACCCAACTGAACTAGAAATATAAACAGTTGCACGGTGAAAACTGGACCCATGTAGAGCAACTGAAATCAACTGAAGAGAGAGTAAGAGAAATTGAGAATTCAAACCATGTGAGGACACCCAATAACCTGATATATGTCAGCCTTGAACAGAAAACCATGATTGGTAAAATCAGCCCCAAGTGTTAGGAGCAAGTGTCTAGGCGGATGTAGAATGTCTCCCTCTTTACTAGTTTTGTGAGGAGATGAGCATGTTTGAGCTGCGTAATATGATATATCTTCATAAATATCCAATATTTCACAAAATATGATATCAGCAAATTCATAAGAAAGAACGAACATCAAATCCTCAACAACAAAATTTAAAGAGACTTGTGGTGCTTGATTTGTCACACCAAAATTGGTGAAACCAGTTATAAGCAATACTGAAAGATCTTGAATCTTGAAACCTGAATCACATATTATCATATGAGAAAATAAATCAGATCCAAAAATATTCAATTCAGATCCAAATCTTTGCTCCACCGAGACGGTAGATGCACAATTTTCTCCTTTTTCAAAATTCTGATTTTCGGTGCATGTAATCCTGTAGGAATTTACTGGAAGCTCTAGATTAATGAGAGTGAAGGGATCACTCTTATAATCTAATATTACTTCCAGAATATCACTAATGTTACCTATATGCATACAAGCAACATCATTATAGATAGAGAAATCAAATTCCTCTACCATTTCTGAAACAATTACTGGTAAATTATGCACAAAATTTAAAGAATTACTGGAGAATTTTTGCAAAGAATAGGAAGAGTGTTTTTCTTCACAAACAGAGTTTTGAATGTCTTCTTCTAGATCATACATGTGAGGAGATGAGATATCATAGATATCATACACTTCTGGAATAGCAAGAGAAGGATTCAATTCATGGAGACTTTCTTCCATTCGAATTGACTATAGGGAAAAATCTGCTTCTTCTTCATCTTCAACAATTTTCTTTTGTGTAGGGGAGGGCATGAAATAATCATGCTGGATTTTATTTGAACCTCTCTCAACATATGGGATTTTATAGTCATCTCCCATTTCAATTCTAGTTCCTCTTGATAGACAGAAAGTGATGAAGGATTCCATGGAAGCAACCATGTGGTTGGATGCTCCAGAATCTATCACATAAGCCTTCGACAAAGAGAGGCTTGCATGCAAGCATATCTCATCTTCTTCAGTATACTCTTCATCGTATGACATCAGTGATATTTGTGGAAGGGAAATATTGTTATGAACACATAAATCTTTCATTTGGTCGAGGGTCTTCTTCATGCACGAGTATTCTGGATGAAAACCCCTCATACCATAGGGACACTTTTTCTTTTTCCTCTTAGAGCCAGAGGCCCTTTCGAAAGTTTGTTGATTCGAATCAGCTACTTGTGGCTCCTTCTTATTTGATTTACCCTTTTCTTGCACTTTGGAAGAGTCAGTAACTAGGAAATATTGATCTTTGGAGGTCTTGATGACTCCCATTCCGATCAACTTGTCTTGCTCCTTGATTAAGGACTCGGTAAAAGAATCTAATGAAGGAATTTTCCAATTAGGAAAGCTTTCCCGCTTGGAATGAAATATGGAAACAAATATAGAATACTCAGGGCCTAGTTTGTTGAGTATGGAAAGGACATTCTACTCATCCTTTCGCTCTATTTTGCACTGTTTGCATTGAATTACTAGAGACTTGAATTTAGTAAAGAATTGCTCAATAGTCTCGAAAATAATCGGATGTAAAGATACCAACTCATTCTCTAGAATGTATCCCCAAAGCTCATCTTGTTTGTTAAAGAAGCTATCAATATTTTCCTGGGATTCTCTGGGAGTCCTCAATCCTTCTAGCTAGAAGAGGATATCTCTGGATATATAAGTACATAAGTACCTGAATGCTTCATCACAACGGTTTAGAAACTTGTTCCGCTCAACTAGCTGATGAGGTTCAACCTCCCATTCATGTATGATCTTGTGGTAGCCATGCTTGCGTAAGTCTAGCTGCATATCAAACATCCAATAAAGATAATTCGAAGTTGTGAGGGTTCGGGGTTCAGGAGTATGTGAACTCATAATTGCTCTAGCTGGAAGACTTGCAAAGCTTCACACAAGCTACGTAGCACCTATCAATTTCACTGCAATAACACAATAAAACATATGAATTGTTAGAATCATGCTTTTCCTCCCGGCATGAACATGTTTTCAGGGACTGTCATGCCCCCTCCGCTGCTCTGAATAAATCCAGAGCTAGAAAATTTTCATAGGGGACTTCTGTGGAAACCCAACTACTTTTGATGTTTGATGGGGAGAAACAAGCATTAAACCTTCCTGAGAAGGCTCTCATTAGAGGAAATTTCAACTCAAAATGGGCCATTTAAATTTTATTCAAATTCCATGTCATCATGTGTTAGCCAATGAAATTGCTTTAAATTTGAAATACCGTATAGGTCTTAAACACCTTTTTAATATAAATTTGGGGATAGATATCATAAAAAAACTACTATTTTTGTTTGTATTTTTGACATATCTCCCCGTGTTTTTACTCAAATTTTGATCGGAAGAGCTCGTTGGATGCGGAATTAAATTCCACATCCAACAAATACCCACTCGGCATACTTTTGATGGACCCCACTACCCCAAAAACAAAAAATACCTGAAAAAATGAAATGATGACATCATCATTCCATTTTTTTAGGTATTTCTTGTTTTTGGGGTAGCGGGGTTCGTCAAATGTATGCTAAGTGGGTACTCATTGCATGAAAAATTTAATTCCGCATCCAATGAGCTCTCCTAATCAAAATTTGAGTAAAAACATGGGGAGATATGTCAAAAATACAAACAAAAAAGTAGTTTTTTTCTTTTCTTCCTCCAAAATTAATAAATATTATTTTATTATTTTAACTATTATTTTATTAATTCATTTTAGGAGGCCCATTTTGAGTTGAAATTTCCTCTAATGGATGCCATATTATAATTTGAATTCCATTTAGATATTCAAGCAGATAGTTCTAATAATTTTTGCAGCAAAATAATGGAGAATGAAGATACAAACTGAACAAAACAAACCACACAGGAAACAAACAAGTATTGCTAAGGAATTTACAGTATCATTCACAACAATAAATCCAATGTATAAGAGGTTACAAATTGGGATAATTTGAATGCGTCAGGTAGCAATTCAAATATACCAAGTGAATCTGACAGTATCTAACTGAATCTCTAACACATGGTCTCTCAATCAATATTGGAGTCCAACAGATGAACTCCATGATGTCCAATAACTAAATCAATCAGTGTACGCTAGTTAACTCAATAAAAATGAGTGTGGTAGGTAGGAAAAATTATCCTCCCCATGCAATCATGCATTAGCCATGCATTACTAGTGCTAGCTAACTGATTGTGAAGTAACTGATAAGATATGAGTCCAAATATCAACTCCCTGATGTCCAACAACTCAATCAATTAGTTATACCTAGTTAACTCAGTGCAACTGAGTGTAGTAGGTAGGAAAAACACTCCTCCCCATGCATCCATGCATTATCCATCCATTTCTAGCACTAGCTAACTGATTTTGGAGTAACTGAATGTAATTAGGGGCTAACTAAGACTAACTAGTTCCAACTCCACCTAATTGATGGAGGTTGGTGCCGAGACTCCCAGTTTCTCATAAAATGTAGGGATTGGTCTAGGAGGCACCCAAACTTATGTATGCACATGCAGTAACTACAATCTAACCTCTAGCAGTGTTCCCCACACTCTAGTAACGAATCTAGGTGGCCCGATTAGGCCAAGTAGACCTAATGGTACTAGTGGACCCAAATAATGAA
The DNA here is from genome assembly GCA_001517045.1 of Pseudotsuga menziesii. Taxonomy (NCBI): domain Eukaryota; kingdom Viridiplantae; phylum Streptophyta; class Pinopsida; order Pinales; family Pinaceae; genus Pseudotsuga; species Pseudotsuga menziesii. The sequence continues at coordinate 5,541 of LPNX010208967.1, read as the reverse complement.
TTAAGGTTTGTAAGTTAGGAAAATATAATCTAATAGATGGTATGGTCAAGGGAGGATTAATAATCCTAACACAATAAAATATGACCCGCATGGGTCGGGATTCCTATCTTTGGGTGCCTCGTGCTTGAAAATTCACCACTAAAAATAAAAATTAAGACATTGAATGTGTAGAGAATGTGATTATGGATTATCTGGTCTCAACGACTATGGATTTCGTGGCTTGTATATCCTGGAGTCTTTGTTTTAAATATTGAGCTCCAACTAGCTCCAAATTCACTATTGCAGGTAAAAAAACAAATCGTATGGTAAAAGTTTAATTTTTTACTATTTATTAAAAACTTTACCCACTTTGACTATAGTTTGGTTTTTTTATAAACAATTTCCATCTTTTTGGCCTAATATTGTTGTGTAGGAACCCCTTAATGTGCACTTTCACCAAGAATTTCACTCGTTCATGCCCATGGAAGGTATACTACTAAACTGGCATATAGGATAGGACGACTTTGCGTATGCATTTTGTATTATCATATGACTATGTCACATTAATCATAGGTATGAACCCACTTCATGATGCCCTAGAACCTTCATATTGCTACTAGAAGTGGCACTAAGTAAGTGGTAGAGCTTTCCTAATCATCGATACCCTAGTAAGATCCTGCTTTGTCATTTGATTCCCATTTTGAGTGTCCTCCCTTAGGCCTGGGAGTCTCTTGTAGTTCCACCATGCCTTTGAGCAAGAACCTCATATTCTTTCTTAAACTTTATACTGGCTATATCCAATAGGGACTCCCATGTTGCATCAAGTTGCAATTTCATTTGCATACATTCGCTTGTCGTATTGAGCTTTATGTCGGCTCTCTGCTTCAGTTTCATAAGTTGTATAGCCCAATCTTGTCTCAATCCTATCCAAGTAGAGCCCCTCATATGTATTTTGCAGCTTGATTATCCCATACCCCAAGGAAACATCACCCAAAGTTTCCTTATCCTACATACAATTCCCTTCATTAATCATAGGTATGTTTCACTGCTTGGAACTAGTTTGCTTACCCCTGACACTCATTTCCTCCTTGTTGTACTATAAGAAATTTTATTGTTTTTCAAGATTTTCAATATGACAAAGACCAAAAAATTCATAAAACATAACAATTCATATGGGATATGATATCACTTTCTATTGGAAGTTGTCATGTTGTATCACCTTCGAACAAAACACAATCCATTCTTCCAATGGTTGCGATACTAGTATGACTTTAGGAGTTGTACTCGTTATTTTGAATTTTATTCACTTACTGGTTATCCTTCCAGTCTCTATGGAGCCTCTGTTGATGCCCCTGTGTCACAGAGTTATCCCAATATGCATTTTTAGTCTATGATTCCTATGCATCATGATATGTCTTATTCTCTTATAGAAGGAACCTTTAGCCCGAATCAACCATTCCTCAGTTACCTTGTCTTTGCATGTCGGCCATTCTTGATACATTTGTTATTGGTTCATGCACATCTTGTTCATCCGAGTTCTTCCCAATTATCCATCGTTGTTGCGTACCTCGTGTTGGTTTATGGGGGATGCCTTAATTCCCTCCTTCCAATGGATTCCATCCCATCGACTTCAGATCATTTATTCTGGAATAGGGATCTAGAGTCCATTAAATGCCTTTAGACTTGCAGTCAACAATGGAAGGTTTTGTCTCCATTGACATATTTGAGAATACATGAATGTCCCCTGATCGATGGATTATCTCAAGTGTTCTAGCTCAACAAAGATATTCACACTTGTTTGTTTGCACTTTGTACCTTGATTCCCATTCTCATTATCGATGGGATATCTTGCGTCTGTTAACCGTATGGCATCAATGACTGGTAACCAGACGATGATCCATGATGTTTGACTTTGACACCTGTATTCACGTGATGGTACATGTAATAGTGAAAATTTGTGTAGAAGACCTCCTATTTTTGTGGCATTCCATATATGGTACTTCCTTAATCGTTCCTGTATCTATGAGATTTCATATTTCATGACCAGAATCTAGTGTACCATTTGACTTATTCATTCAGTATGGAGACCTTGTTTCACTGTATATTGTACATGGTGATAACCACTTATTACATATGTTTATTATGTCTATTCATGGGAATCGTATTGTTATGTATATGGGACTGTTATGTATACTTCATATCTGCAGTCATATGTAGATATCTATCATTGTATTATAATGTATTTCAGTCATTACTCCACTCTTGGGACTATTAGAATGCATTTCAGGCATCATGTATCCCTTTGACCTCACACATTAGAGGGCTTCTATTATAGCATGATTTTCCATGCTTGATACATCATGCTTTGATGGCCTATCCCTGTCCCTATGCAGATTCTTTTTACCCCATTTTCTCACCATTATCTTTATGCTGCAGTGGGACCCTTAAAAACAAAATTTTCTATATATATCCAGGTCACAATTCTACAACCCGCTTATATGCATCTTGGACCATTTTCACTCGCTTACATCAGGAATTATGCTAAAAAAAAAAATTGTAGTTTTCCCCATCAAGTAATGAATGACTTGATCCTTGGCCTTTCATGCTAAGAAATGCTTCATTTCGACCCTTCACTTCCCATTGAGGGGCTATATATTGAGCTATTTTGAAGCAATAGAAGAGGATAATTTTGAAGGGAAAATATATTATAGTGGAATTGTGCCCCATTCGTATATACTTGAGTCTGCATCCCTTTGTCCTTGAAGTGACAATTAGTGCTATCTCCCTTTGTACTCAGTTTCTCGATTTCGATGAGGTGCCGATAGAGGTTATCATTTGTATCTTTTCTCATACTAATAGAAATATCCATTTCTCATCAATTATCTTGCAAATAAAAAGCATGTGTAGATAAAGATAACTTACACATTATTATTGTAACCTTTTTAATTTGGATGTTAATATTAATATTTTAATTTATTTCTATTTAGGATTTTATGTTTAGATATGACACAACCATAATAGCATCCCTCTTTTATATATATAAAGAAAAAGAAATTGATTTTTTGAAATGAGCATCCCTCTTTTTATATATATAAAGAAAAAGAAATTGATTTTTTTATAAAATTTCAAAATTCGATTGTGTATATATTTAAAATTTTATATATATAAAGAAAAAGAAATTGTTTTTTTATAAAATTTCAAATTTAATTGTATATATATTTAAAAATAGTTGATATACATCAATCTAAGTGTATTAAGTCATATTATTGTAATTAATATGGTTTTGTAGTTCACATGTAAAGAAAGAATAACATATTATTATTATAAATCAATAATAAAATATATTATTATTATTATGTTTAATATGAAACCACTATGGTATTATTTTTAGTTTATATATATTTTCAAAAAAATAAAAAAAATAACTTAGTTAATATTTTATAAGTATAATTCGTGATAGTTGGAAAAATTAAACTCCAACTTCAACTATTCCATTACTAGATACAGCTATTTGATTATTAGATACACCTATTGCATTAATATACACAACTAGATACAAGTATTTGGTTAATATATACAACTATGAGCTTAACTCCATTGATGATACAACTATTAGTTTAACCCCAATGATTCTATAACTGTTAGCTTAACTTCAACTCTAATCATGGTTTTATTGGAGAACTATTAGCTTAAACTCAACTCTAATCACGGTTTTATTGGATAACTATTAGCTTAATTATTAGATACAAATATTAACTTAACTCCAATGATTCTACAACTATTAGGTTAACTTCAAGTCTAATCGCTTAAAGGCTTGGTCGATGACATTGTAATTCCTTTGGAAAAATACTTTATTTATTATTTTCGGCAAAAAAGTTAAGAATAACATATTTTGTAATAAAAACGTTTTTATTTTATAAAATATGTTGAAGGGGAACAAAACTGGGTATAGTTGTCGAAGAGTGTTTGCTAACCCACAAGAGGAAAAGATAAGTGGAAAAAGCCACTGAGTGAGAACTCAAGATGCAGGAGGCGTCATCCCCAAAAATTAGTTCATAACTCCTAGTTGGGTGCTAAAGAGCAGGAGGCTCATAAATGACCAAGTCCTGGGAAAAATACTATATATTAGTATGTCCATGAGCAGTAGGAGGCTAGCATTGGATGTGGATTAAAATATGTGAATGCAAGAGATGGTGCATTGAAGGATTTTTCTCTTGGGGTTCAGTGAACAGGCGCGGGGGTTCTGGAGCAAGTAACTTGGCTGCTCTGGGAGTTGGTTGGGAGGAACAACTTCTCCACTTTTGTTTTCCCAAGGTTGGTGTCATATTCATAATTTATGTTTATATGTTTACAGAATGTGTTTAAATATTAGATATGAAGAAGATTAGTGTAGAATCTAGTTGTTTTCAGTTAGCCTACTAATGCTAAGATTTAATGGTTTAGAATTATGATCTTTTTCAAAATTTGAATTCTGCACCTAATGGATTTAAAATCTTCTATTTCTAGACTATGTCATGTACTCCTACATTTAATTGTGTATTTCCTGTTTTTATTGATTTTACCTAAATCTTTCTTAGTATGTATTTATGAATCTGAATGAAGTATGGATCTCTAATATTACTAGGAATCAATTAGTTTTTTATCAGATTTACACCATTTTTTGGTTTCATAAAAACTTATAAGTATATGCAGATAGAATACTATTCAAATCCTATTCAGATAGAAGTATTTTAGGATATAATTCATGTTTATAGTATAGATTTGCATTACTCCTTGTATACAAATGGAATCTACTTACATCATTTTCATCCTAATTCCTACATGAACTAACAGTATTAGGTTACAATCTATTATTTATAATATAGATCTATAGAATTTAGTCACGTAAACAATATTTATATTATTACAACTATGGAAGAGAAATTCTAAGTATGGGAAAAAACAAGCATACAAATCAAGAATCCTAGTATATTAACATCCACAAAGCATATGCTGGATAATAGAGAAGAAAAAAAAAATACTAAATTGACTAATATACTAGTTCCATCAGTACATTCATGGCCTCGAAATTTTAGTTACAACACCAACATCGCTAACTGTAATAGTTGAATATAAATGCACAAAGATCTCAACTCTAGTTAACATATCACGACCCTAAGGGCCATAATCAGTTAACACAACAAGCACCAAAATTATTGGGTCGTAATTCCATAACGCGGCTACCCAAATTTATTACAGAGGCAGAACCACATTAAAACACACAGGATTTAAAATACACTACAAAGATCATGAGATCGAGTCTCTTAACTACTTAAATTACAATTTTCTAATAAATCACACTAAACAAAATATAAATAGAATCGCAGGCATAGCTATCATTTATATTACAGATCACAACATATTTTATTATGGTTGTAAGCCTATATCGAATGGCCACCACCAACTTGATAACGAACAATTTATGTTTTATATAGTCATAGATCCTACGGGGATAACAATCTAACAAGCTTAAATAAAGTGTCTAAGATGGTCGTAAGCCCATTCAATGACTACCATCACAAC
>LPNX010208933.1:5793-26275 GCA_001517045.1 Pseudotsuga menziesii | reverse complement strand
TAAAATATCATCAACAAATAAAAAATGAAAGAATTAAAAATTCTCAGCTATCCTGACAACTTTGAAACTCGTCCTTTTTACATCTAAAAAGGACTTACTTAAACCTCTTGTTAGTAATAGAAAAATGAGGAGTGACAAAGAGCACCTCTACATTAAACCTTTGCTTGGTCTAAAGAAATCTAAAGCAAGTCCTATACAAATAAAGAAATAAATAATAGATAAAACTCCCATCACCCACTCTATGAAAGCAACATAAAAACCGAGATGAGTAAACAACATTTTTTTTTTCTTTTTCAAATTTTAATACCAATGGTCTTTTCATTTGTTTTCCTTTACAAATAGTTTTTAAACATACACCCTTTAATGGTGTCCTCTATTAAAACGTTCACCACCAAAACTAATTTGATAGAATGATCCTTTACTGAAACTTAACACAAAAATTTCAATTATTATTTTCAATTTTGATAAATTTATTATTAATTGTTATAAAAAAAACTTTAAAATAATGAAGGAAATGGATAACAATTTTATCTAAATTATTATATTTAAATTTAGGAAAAAGTTGGGGTGTTATTAAAAAATTAGAAAATTACACAAAATTAGAATAGGTGAGCAACTATAATGTACAAAATCAGAAGTATTTCTATAAAACTAAAGAATGTGTTATTTTGTGACATTGAAAAAGTTAAAGATGAAAATCATCTTAGAGAGAAATTTTAAAATATTTGTTGGAATGCATTTCTTAACTATTTAACTCATCACAATTATGTTGATTTAGTAATGCTTTTCTAAAAAGTTCTAACTAGAAAAATAAAATTATAAACCAAACTATATGGCCAAGTTTTAGTTAGAATCTTGATATTGTTTGTAACCTACTACTTTGAAATAAGAAAAAAATGATCTTGAGAAACTTTTTTATGAATTTACATTTTATGAATGACTTCATTAATTTTTTAAAATGTATTTCAGGAATATCAAAACAATTTATATAATCCAAATAATTCTAAGTAATTTAGACATTCCAAATTTTGGATCAAATATAGATTACAATATATTAATGAAGAATTGTAATTTTTGGTTGAGTTGAATCATTTTTACAACTAAGTATGAGGGAGAAGTGTAATTTCAAACTCAATGTAGAGTTGCCACATGACACTTTAATAAAATAATTAATAGTAAGTAAATATATATTTTATAATGTGGACTCTCGTTTAAAGTTGAAAACCAAAGAGATATATTCCAAATAATTAAAACTAAAAAAATTAATGAAACTTGGATACATTTTGCTATATAATATGAGATTTGAACCATCTTTAAAGCAAAGATTTACATATGAGAGATTTGAGTACATATTAGAGATTAACATACAAAACATACAGATTCATCTCAAGTTCATGTTTACAAATTTTTTTGAGTAAAATTTCCACTTCAAAAGTTTTGATCCCTCTTCACCCATGGTAAATCCAAAGTTAAAATATACATAATCATATAGTCCCATTATTCATTAGTTTAAATATTAAAAAAATCCATAATTTATAAATTTTAATGAAAAAAAATTGATATATTTATTTATATAAAAAATAAATAAATATTTTGTTATCTATGTTGAAATTGCATAACATGCTATTTCGGATTTTCAGGAAATTACGCAATTAAAAAACCAAAAGCGAAGAAAAAAAAGCGCAAAGGGACTTTTTTAAATATAAAAATTAAAGTCATTCAAAGTATAACAATCCTTATATTTTGGAGTAAAAAACGGGGAATTCAAGTCCCACACGGCATAATCCGTAAATTGCGGTGAGGTCAAATATTAAATTGTGGTTTGCTTTGATCAAAGAAATCTGTGGAAAATACGCGGAATTAAAGCCCCACGCGCAGAATCGTAAATTTGCGGTGAATGAAAGTGGTGGTTGTTATTATATATATATAATGAAATTGAAGCATTTTCATTTGATTGAAGAGTACGCGGGTAAGGTTGTGTATTTTTTTTAGTATTTTTTGGTGGACATTATGTTATTTCTTCAGTTTTCAAGTTTAAAAGTGTAATTTTGAAAAAGAAATGGACAGCATTTTTGAAGTAATTGGTTTTAAACTATGTTAATGAAGGAATAAACTCAAATACCCACTGAGCATTAACAATTTACCAAGTACTAAATTTACCAAGCGTCAACAATTTATCAATTTATCAGCTAGCCAATTTACCAAGCATCACTTATGAAATTTCATACATGTTGGCTTTTTGGTTATGGGCCTCACAAGTTAGAAAAACCTGCCTAATTTAGATACCCATTTATCTAGACAATTTGAAAGTGCTCTGTTTTGCCCGTCACAACTTGGAGCTACTAATTTTGGAAAAAGATGTTATTTTCAAAAAAGTTTTAATAAATTTGATAATAAACTAAAACAAATTTTAATGAAACTCTTATGTATTTTCTCTTAAACATGAAATTGTTTTTGATACTTTGATATTGAGCTGGATTAACAATTGTGAGTGCATGGTGATATTTGTTCACATTTTTTTAATATATGTTAAAAACTTAATAACATTTTATTATTCTTTGCAGTCTTCTTAATTGATTAAAACAATTTATTTTATTCATGAGCTAAAAACTTCTCAACAAGAAGTTTGAAGTTGAAAGTAGTTTCTTAGTAAAACTTGTGTCCAAAAATTAGTAGAAGAACTTTTATATATTCAAATTAGTATCTCAAATTATAAAAGTTTACATTATTTCAATTTTATAAAATTCAAATAAATTGAATTACATAAATTGATTTTATCAAAGTGCATCATGGATAATACATAGAAAACCCCATTTTCCATGAAATATTTTCTACATCTTGGTGTGTGCAAGTTCACCGGCAATAGTAGTTTAGGAATCCAAAAGAGTTCATACTTTCAGAAAATATCCCGATTAAATTTCTTTTGACAAAGGAAGGAGAGAACATTATAGTACAATCTAGATTGCAATGTGTTTTTTTAATGAATGGCCTCTACAAAGAGCATGCTATATTTATTTGGCCTTTTAACTCAATTCCTTTGGAATAAAATGTCACAGTTGCATTACATGTGGCCTGACATTAACCTCTAGAAAGGATTCTAGATTCCACCTTTTGTTTGATTTCCGAGTTTATCACTTAATGTACTTGAAATACATAGTGCCCACACATGTGTGACTTTTAAGTTGTTTGTGTCACTGTTGGTAGGGTTGTACATGATCAATGAAAAACATAGATAACTGAGTCCATTGTTATTTTTTAATTGAAAATTAAACTCTTAATAAAAGATATGTTTAAATTGAAAATTAAAATGTCACAACTTCAATTACATCATTAATGCAACATGTTAACTTTTCAAAATTTTGTATATTACATAACATTAACTTTTAAAAAAAAATTAGGTTTCAATTTATCACTTATATATTTAGTAATTATAATAATATCATATATTACTTTTAAATTGCATATTAATAATCATAATTAATGAGAAAATAACAAATATTAAATAAAATTCCAATACTGATGTGCAAACAGTTATTAAACTGTCTGAAAATATACATATAACGTGGAGGACAGGATTCGAACCTGCGCGGACAGAGCCCCTCATGACTTCTTGCCATGCCTCACAAATCACTCCAACACGTCCACCTAGCTTATCAATTTCTGCGAACTATTGTGTGATACAGCATAGGTATGATAAAAGTAATTAACATAATAATAATATTAATATTAATATAATTGAGCCTGTGGTTAAGGGGACAGACCATTTTAACTGTTGCTGCATCTTTAAATGATCGTTCTGTCAATGGAGAACGTGAACATCTTTCCGCATGAATATATTTAGTATTTTTGCTGCGTAAACAAATGTTTTTTTTTTAATGTTTTTTGTTTTTTTTAATAAAATAGTTTTTAATTTGATATATATATTTTAGTTTGCTATTTAGTTTAAAACAATAATAGGAGTAACAATAAAAATAATCTATTTTACAGTTATAATTTAACTAAATATAAAATTAGGGTGTATGATATTTTTTATTTAATGTTAATTAAACATAAATTTAGAGTGTATATTCTTATTTTGTGAAATAAGATATTAAATTTTATAAAATACAAATTTTAATGTGAGTATATTTTGAATGGGTTTACCTATTCAGAACATGTTTCCTCTTAAAAGGTTATAGATTTAAATCATAAAAGGTAGGGTATGTCCATATCTGTAACTAGTTACTTTGTCATTTTTCAAGTATGTGTCTTGCCCAAAGTGTCTTTTGCATATTTTATAGGGTATTGTTTTTTCCTAAATTTTCTTGATTGCTGCACCACAAAAGCCATGGAAAACAGAAGCATTTAAGAATGCCACCTATCTAAGAGCATTTTTATACAAACACTTACCACATGTTTTCATGTCTTGCTCACCCATGGCCCCTTGACTAATAAGGGGTTGATCTCTTCCGATGAAAAAAAATGTTTTCATGTCTTGCATGGTTTTGCAATTGGTGCCTTGTATCTCCCCCCTAGTTGTGTTCTCTATATCTTGATCTGTACCTACCATCTAGCGATGTTTTCCATCCATACTAGTTTTCAAAAGCATCAAACTAATGCCTAAAAAACTATGGCTAAATATTGGCAGCGAACCAAAGATTTGGGAATTGTTGTATCACTTTCAAAGCAGCATAAGGTTGCATGCATCTATGGATGGACATGGAGCCTCTTACCTTATTGAATTAGTTTCAAGCACAAGCAAAGATGGAGACAACTTACAACATAGTAAAGTAATTATTATCTTCATTTTCCAATACTTTGATTACAAGTATAAAATGTGTTAGCAAACTCTTTAGCTAAAGGCATGGTTTTCATTTGATTTAAATAAATTATATAAATTACATGTGAGCCATATTCATTTGATTCATATAAATGTATATTTTTATTATAAAAATAAATGATTCAAATAAATTGTATATTTTTATTTTTAAGAAATTAAGTTTAATAAATTTAAATAAAATTTCAAGTATTTAATTTTATTTAATTTTTTCACAAGATTTTCATTTCTTTTTCACTATTCCAATTATTAAATACTTTCACTTATGACTAAGTTAAATATGATGCCTGCTTATTAATACAATTATACTTGCTTATTATTAAAAGTCAAAATTTTCACATAAAAAACAAATTGTTACATCATTAGCCCTTCCTTTAAAGATTTATAGTTATTAGTGATTATACTAAAAAGAACAGTCATCTCAAAGTAGTAACTCAATAGTTTAATACAGTAATTGAGTGACCATCCTTGTTTGTTTGTCACAAAACAGATAAAACGCAGGGGAAGAATAAAGACCATTCCTTTTTAAAGTTTACACTGATTAAAGTGTAATTGAGTGACCATCCTTGTTTGTTCATCTCAAAGTGTGATTAAAGTGTAATTGAGTGACCATCCTTGTTTGTTCATCTCAAAGTGTAATTGAGTGACCATCCTTGTTTGTCACAAAACAGATAAAACCCAGGGGAAGAAAAAGTTTATAACCCAGGGGAAGAATAAAGACCATTCCTTTTTAAAGTTTATCTGCCGACGGATTTGGTTCTCCAAAATATAGCAAATATTGAAGGATCTAGCAACTAGCCTATGTTCTGGGACGCTAAAACCTCATATTGTTCTCGTCAATTGCTAAAATTTCAAAAATGTACAGCTTGTTAATCCATATTACCTAAGACAATCAAGCGATATAATGCGGTGAGCGTGGATCGAACACGCGACCTTCAGATCTTCAGTCTGACGCTCTCCCAACTGAGCTATCCCCGCAATCTTGATAAAAGTAGAAATATCTAGTCTGAGAGGATATAAATCTATAAATGAGCAGGCGATGATAGCTAATTTTGACTTGCATGTCCATTGTTAACCTTTCATCGATTGCTGCGAAAAAATGGGCGTTTTGCCATTCAAAAATTTGAAACAGGTAAGGAAAACAGTCATTGAATGCTTTCAATGAGAGTTCAACTCATGACCTCCCGCTTCAAAAATTTGAAACAGGTAAGGAAAACAGAACTCATGACCTCCCGCTTCAAAAATTCGAAACAGGTAAGGAAAACAGTTATTAAATGCTTTCAATGAGAGTTGAACTCGGGACCTCCCGCTTACTAAACGGGTGCTCTAACCAACTGAGCTATGAAAGCAACCGACTTGAAGGCATCCAGGTCGTGAGAAACGTTTCAGAGGAAGTTTAGTCAACCTAGCGCAAAAAGTTCAAAATACCATCAAGGCTGACAATGAAACTAGCAATAAGGCTGGACAATGTCAAAACGAAAGTTACAAAAAAATCCATGGAACGTGGACGGGAGGATTGGAATCTGCGCGGGCAGAGATTGCAAGTTTTTAAGTGATGCCCGACCACCACTCCCGCGCATCCAACGCATTTATATTTTTCTCCATTTATCTTGTTCTCGAAATACTATTAATACCAGAGAATGAAAAAAAAAAATTTACAAAATATTACAGAACATCTGGATTGTTGCCGTGTTTAAATTTATTTCAATCAAGTCAATGGAAACGATGAACACATTCCCACAAGTCTGCAATGAAATTTGAATTACATGTAAAATGCTTTTGCCGCCTCAAACCCAAACAAACAGACACATACTCCTTTTAACTTGACCTACTTTTTAATATAGGAGTTGTCTGACGAGGGGACTTTTTCACCTCTCGGCGATCCGATTTCGCCGGGCCTCCGGCAACACCACCGTGTGCACGTGCTCCGTCTCTGTCTCTGTTTTAGTTAAGGAAAATGTGTTGCCAACCCTGAACCATGGGTGATTCATTTTATTGAGCAATATCTTATCACGATTTATTCATAAAGAAGGGTTTTTAAAGAAGGGTTTTTAATTATGAAAAGTAAGGTTAAAATAATGTAGGTATTGGGGGCGAGGAATAAGGTATTGGGGGTATAAAAGGAGCTTTCTAGTAAACATAAGGAATATGTTGTAAAAATAAGAATTTTTTAATTGGAAATAGGTATTGAGAGGGGCTCAACAAAATTGATTTTTGTAAGCAATTATCAAGTGAAATTAGAGGTATTCTTTAATATCCAATGAACAAAGGCCCTATGACTATGGTTTCACCAAGTGAATACACCTTGCCCTGAACCCATCATGCACACTACACACCCAACTGTTCAAGCATCCACTAAGGAACTCAACCAAAACTGACAAGCCTAAAGTAAAGAACGAAGGTAAGGACAACTCTAAGGAGGGATGGCTTAGCTCCTCGACCAACGATGTCCTGGGCATGGATGACCTAAACCTGTTCTTCCTTCCTGTCTGTCTGCACTGGACCTTGATGGAAGATTGAGCTAACGAAGCTGGAAAAATGTCTATAATATTTACATTTAAGAACCTGCACAGTGGAGATAAAATTGACAATTAGATCTGCTTATTGCTATTATACTGCTTAGTCTGTTGCCTGTGCCTTTGCCATTGTAGGATCCGAACAAACTGGAAATCTAGGGGTTTTTCAATTGGTGTTTAAACTGATCCTTATAGACTATAACCTTGGACTAAAAACTACCCAGCGGCCCTTGTATGACCAGCGATCTCAGATGCGCGTAAACAATCAGCAGTTGTTGTATTGAAATTGTTGGTATTCTTTGAATTGCTGTCGTTATGTGCTATCGAACGGTTGGCTGATCCACCTTGACTTGCTTGCGGTAAGGGCTGCTGGTGACGTGCTAGATGTGGTAGAGATTGAACGTACACATTTGGGAGCGAAAGCTTGCTCGACTAAAAGGAGAGGGTACATTTATTTAAGTTTCCATTTCTTAATCATTGCTACCAAACCTCAAACCTGGTTGTGATCCACCTCAAATTTCTAGTTGGCTGATCATAAATACCAAGGGGGTATATCAACTACGACTCCTCCAATAATCCCCCGGAACCCCATGACCAGTACTCCAAACAGGGAGCATGACCAAGACTAAAGGATGTCTACCCTGACCAGTAACTAGGGATACTACCCAGAACATGTCTTACCAGGAGCTTAGCGAGAGCTAAGGTATATGTTTAAGGGACAACTAAGGTACAGACGTGTTTAAGGGACAGACGCTACCTCGAACTGGGTAAACTAGCAGTGTATCATAAAGCTACCCAAGCATATCCTGCAGGTACAAAGATTCAAAATCACCCCTCTTTCTACTTTCTACAAGTTAGACGATGTCCCATTTAAAGGATAATTCATGATCAAAGTCATCTACATTCAGGAATTGCCAGCAAGAAAGAAGAATAACTTATATTTGGAAAATGTTCTTTTGATTTATTCCAATTGTCGATTAAAATAAAATGACATACATAGAAGTTGGTAATGTTTTATTTGATATTATTTGCATGCCCTTCTCTCATAGCCATCCACCTACTCTGCATGGTTTACATGGCTTTTCAGACTTGCTCACTTAAAATGACCTGCTAATATACGTATGGATTGCTATAAATTAAATATTAAACCTTACGTACATGATAAACTGGTTTATTTTTCTTCTGAGAAAGTTTTAAATACAAGGCTTGTTTACTTTATCTCTTTGACGTTTGAGCATTTGAATTTAAAAAGAGTAATGGAGAAAGGAAGAGTTAATTCAATTCCGGAGGATTGCAAATCCAAGATACAATTTATCATGCAGACTGGCATTTATATGATAAATACATGGTTCTAACAGAGATATATACAAATTGCCCGTCTTGTTGACCCATGGATTTTTTTGTAATGAGTATGTTATGCAGTTCCGTGGAGATCATAAACACGTTGATGGAAAGAAACACAAGGATTTTTTTTTATTCCTTTTCCTTTGCCAATTATGCCTTTGCTTCAAGGAACAGTTTGCCAATTATTCCTTTGCTACAAGGAAGAGTTGCACTATGAAGTGGAAGTTAATCCTAATCCTTTTCCTTTGCAAGGAAGAGCTCCTCCGAAGTTGGTAGAATTTTAATTTTTTTAATAACATTGAAAAGACATTATCATTACCATCCCAATTGGAGGTCATATCAAGGTTCATTATTATATGAGAAGGTAGTGATATTTGGACCCAATTGGATGCCATATCAAAGTTCATTAATATATGAGAAGGTAGTGCTATTTGGACTTTTAAGAAAATTGTAAAAATTTCAAAATCTTAAAGTATTAGCAGGTCATTTCAAGTGAGCAAGTCTAAAAAGCCATGTAAACCATGTAGAGTAGGTTGATGGATATGACGAAGGACATGCAAATAATATCAAATAAAACATTACCAATTTCCATGTATGTCATTTTATTTCAATCGACAATCGGAATAAATCAAAATAACATTTTCCAAATATAAGTTATTATTCCTTCTTGCTTTTCCAAATATATAAGTTATTATTCCTTCTTGCTGGCAATTCCTGAATGCATGCAGATGACTTTGATCATGAATTATCCTTTAAATGGGGCATCGTCTAACTTGTAGAAAAGTAGAACGAGAGGTGATTTTGAATATTTGTACCCGCAGGATATGCTTGGGTAGCTTTATGATACACTTCTAGTTTACCCAGTTCAAGGTAGCGTATGTCCCTTAGTTATCCCTTAAACACATACCTCAGCTCTCACTAGGCTCCTGGTAAGACATGTTCTGGGTAGCATCCCTAGTTACTGTTCAGGGTAGGCATCCTTTAGTCCTGGTCATGCTCCCTGTTTGGAGTACTGGTCATACCACCTGTACTGCCTGGGTTCAAGGGGATTATTGGAAGAGTCGTAGTTGATATACCACCCCCTGGTATTTATGATTAGCCAACTAGAAATTTGAGGTGGATCACAGCCAGGTTTGAGGTTTGGTAGCAATAATTAAGAAATGGACACTTAAATAAAAGTACCCTCTCCCTTTAGTCGAGCAAGCTTTCGCTCCCAAATGGGTACATTCAATCTCTAGCACATCACCAGCAGCACTTACCGCAAGCAAGTCAAAGGTGGATCAGCCAACCGTTCGAG
Source organism: Pseudotsuga menziesii (assembly GCA_001517045.1). Taxonomy (NCBI): domain Eukaryota; kingdom Viridiplantae; phylum Streptophyta; class Pinopsida; order Pinales; family Pinaceae; genus Pseudotsuga; species Pseudotsuga menziesii. The sequence continues at coordinate 16,302 of LPNX010208933.1, read as the reverse complement.
CAACAGTTCAAGAACACATAACGCCAACAATTCAAAGAATAGCAGCAATTTTGATCCAACGGAGATACACCAACTGCTGATTGTTTACGCGCATATGAGATTGTTGGTCATACAACGACTGGGTAGTTTTTAGTCCAAGGTTATAGTCTATAGGAATCAGTTTAAACACCAATTGAAAACCCCCTTAGAGTTATAGTTTGTTCAGATCCTACAGTGGCATAGGCACATGCAACATCTTCCATCAAGGTTGAGTGCAGACAGACAGGAAGGAAGAACAGGTTTAATTCATCCATACCCAGAAGATATCGTTGGACGAGGAGCGAAGCCATCCCTCCTTATAGTTGTGCTTACCTTCGTTCTTTACTTCAGGCTTGTCAGACTTGGTTGCGTTTCTTCGTTCTTTATAGCGAACATAAACGGAGAAGTGGGGACACATTTTCGTTAACGGAGGGGTTTCGGTCGATCCGGTTTCGAATGGACTTGACATCGCAGCGCAGCGGAGAAGTGGGGACACATTTTCGTTAACGGAGACGGAGACAGAGCAGCGGAAACGGAGCAGGTGCACACACGGTGGTGTTGCCAGAGGCCCGGCGAAATTGGATCGTCGGGACTCGGGAGGTGAAACAGTCGCCTCGTTAGACAACTCAGTAAGCTAGCTATGGAGCAATCCTCCCTTCATCGGACGGAGGAGGAGCAAAGTCAACTCGGACGGAGGGAGGATTGCTCCATAGCTAGCTCACTCCCTCTCTTAATATGTCTTCAGCGTAATTACCAATGTGGTGATAAGGTGGCAGGTTCACTTAATGTGGAAAATTATGCTCTCCCAAATGATAGTAGTTTCTTGCAATACAATTGCTTTTATTATGAGAGTTGGAGTACAGGAAAATTTACTTATAATTTTGTTTTTTAGATGGAAAGATCCACGGGAAACTCAGCAATACTTCCCCACATTCGTGGATGGTAGAGGGCTAGCCATCCTAGCAGAAGATCTAACCCCAGAGGACTCAAGGCTAGAACCCGTGACCTCCCCCGAACCGAGAGAGTATACGCATGTCTTACCAATTGAGCTAACCCTTGGGGCTTATAATTTTGTTATATAACAAGAGCTGCTTAGTAGCTAGTCCCTGCCACTTAGTTTAGGGATAGCTAAATAGCATTTCAAAAAATGTAAACAATATAATCTGGAGATAGTTCTATGGTTAAGCAGTTTAGGGCATGAAAAAATGAGAACAAATGAGAACATATTGAACAAATAAGTTATTAAACTATTGAAATTATTTCAGTATTTACATTACACCATTTAATTAAATGGAATAACTACTTGTGTACCTCTTCCTTATTTCCGAGTTGATTATCTGGTAGAGTTATCTTTGTATATATTTATATATGCTCAAGTTGGGAAATGAATAAGAATATTTAGATTCATTGTTATTTAGATTGACATTATATGATGTGTTATTTATTAGGATTTATATATACATGGATTTTGAGTGACTTGTTCCATTCCATTTCTGTTTAAAATGATAGTCCAATAGTAAGTTAATTTTGCAATTGAAGCACGGAGAACACTAAGTTAATTTAGCCGTGGACTTTTTGAATTTGAGGAAAGGTTCATTTTTATTGTCATTGGAGCCAAAGAAATCTAAGGGTTTAATTGGCATTGATTGCAATTCTTTTGGATCCCATGTCTTAGCTCCATATCCCCCATTTTTTTACCATGCTGGTACATTTCAAATAAAATAGATATTATATGTTGAACCAGAAGGATTAATAAAAAAATAATAAGATAAAAGGAAGATTCAAATATAGGTAGTTTCATTACTCATTATGGGATTATGATGTGTATTTATGAAATATGCAACCTTATTGATGTTACTCCACTTTTACATTATGAGAAATGGTTGCTAGATCTGGAATTGCTTAGTGAGAACGAAAGAAAAGAACAAACAAGTGTAAGTGTCGATTAGCTAAGCTCTGACTTATGCTTAAAGTCAATCACGTGGTAACTGGTGAGAAAGATATATTAACTCTCACATATGTGTAATAATAATCACACGGCAAGTGGTGGGCGTCACTTCACTTGCTAAGTTTTTGTACTAGGGTTACCAAGTAGTTAGTCTCTACGACTTAGTCTAGGGATAACTAAATTGTAAAATGCAAGAAAAGTTGGGGTAGCCTTATTATTTACTGTTTAATTTCAATCGTGATAATGTCACTAGTAGGTAGCAAAGCATATTATATATTTGAATCTTTTAAATTATTTAATAATATACAATTGGGAAATTTTAATTTTGGGAGATAACTATAAATTTAGATAATGCATACTTTTTCCACATATCAAGCATTTTTGAAGTGGAAAAAATTGAGTCGATTGAATAAAAATAAGATTAGTAATTATTAAAAATATACAAATCCATGTAAATAAATTAATTAAAATATTTCTTTACAAATGAAAAAAATTGAATTAATGGTAAAATATAAGGTTATTAATTATTGAAACCTTGTAAATAATTTTTTTCAAAGAAAAAGTTATTGATAAGTGTAAACATGTAAATCCATAATGTGAATGAATTTTATATTGACAACATGTAAATAGTTGCTCAATGAAAAAATATTAATATTATTCTAAAAATGTAATTGGAATTGTATTGATTATAAAGATAAAAGTTCAAATGTCCTATATATAAATATGAAAATAAATAATTTTTTATATGAAAAAGTTTGATATTATAAAACTTATAAAACTCCTTCTTCATAAAAACTAAGTTAATAAATATAATAAAAAAAATATCTTAAGATGTTTAAACGCTAAAATTCTATGTAGCATAACACTCTTGTCATTATCAAACTAACATGTAGTCTTCAATAACTAAATAATAAAACATAACAAATAATAAACTAACGAACTATGGAAAGGCTACTTGTATACCTTCAAGGGCTATTTTAAAGCTAGATACAAAGAGTACTAAAGTATAGTATGGAGTATTAAATTATAAGATCTATTAAAATATTTTTCCAACTTTAAACTATGGAAAGACTACTTGTAAACATTTAAGGGCTATTTCTAAGCTAGATACAACGAGTGCTAAAGTATATTATGAAGTATTAAATTATAACATTTATTAAAAGTTTTTTCCAACTTTAAACTAATAATAGATTTCACTGTAGTTGAAAGTTTCATGTTAATTTAAAGACATGATGTTTGATGTTTTTTTAATCACATTAAATTAATGGATCATGGTAACCCTTACCTTTATATACATAATCACCAGCTTTTGCAAGTGCCAACACATACACTTGGAATTGTGTTGTCACGCATATGTGGGTGGTCAAAAGCTTAAAATCACTTAAATATACTCTTAATATAATAATGTTCTTAAAGAAAAATTAGATATATTTTTTAAATTGAGTAATGAAAACTACATCATATTTTTTGGTATTGAAGTTGATAAATAAATATTGAATATGAGCCACCTGGATGACTTACCTATTGTTTCGTTAAAGGCAAAAATATTGTTAAGGTGGAATTTTTTTTGGCAATTTGCAAATCTTTAACATTAAAAAATATATGTGGATCATGCTAGCTATAAAATTTTAGTACCTATATATGTTTTTAGATATTTAGTATTTAGTATGATCATAAAAGCATCTCAAGTTCTCCATAATTATATCAAAAGTCAATGGCTAGAAAACAATAAAAGCAACCTTAAAATAAAATGCTAAAAAAAAATTAGTGTAGTAAATGTGAAAATAAAATGCTTAACATAAAATATTTTTTTTATCCATTTAAATCTAGGACTCCTCATGAAATGCAATATCCAAATCATATCAAATCCACGTGTGTAGTAAATGTGAGTTGATTGCGAATACTAATTGAAGTGACTGGTTTATAATCATTAGGAAATAAGAACCCATGTTTTATAAGCTAATAGATAGAAAATAATTATAATTAAATTATACTATAAAAATGTAAATTTATTTTTACAAAGTTTATATAAGACAAATTTGAGAAATTTATTGTCAATGTTGTTTAATATTGAGTCAACGCTGTTGTGATTACAATATAACCTTCCTGCGGCAAGTATAATAAGATGAAAACGTTAGAAGTGTAATCTAAGCGTAAGTGTTATATCATTTTTCAAAGAGGGATGTAATCTAAGTCTAAGTTTTATTTTTTTTTGCTTCTTCATCTGTAAGTCTTTTCTTAATTTCTTGCCTCTCATAAGAGGAGTTCAAGCATGGGTGGGTGGTTGAGTCTTGTCTTAAGTTCATTATTTAGATTAATAAGAATTCATATATAGTTTATGAACTTTGATTTGGTCATTTTAGCCATGGACTTTGGTTAGCTTATTTTCATTAACTCTTAAATCTTCTTTATGGCTTCTTGGACTTTCTGTTTCTTTTTGTGCTTGTGTCCTTGGAGCTTACTTGTTCTTGCATAGTCTCAAGCACTAGGTTTTCCTGGAGGTTCCCCCTAAAATGTTGTCCAAGTATCCTCATTCTTTGGCAACTAGTTTGGCCCTTTCTTAGGTGTTTCGTGCTCTTCTATGACCAATATATTCTCTTCTTCTACTTGAGCTATCCCCAGTGCTCCACATACCCATGACTTTGCACTTCTTTGTCTAGTCAATATTTAGGTTGTTCTTTTTCATCCTTGATTTGGAGTTATCCCTTCCTCTATATAGGGGAAGAGGTTTCCAATCCAAGAGAGGAAATAATGACCAAACATATGTTTTTTTTGTTGGGAACTTAATCTTTAAGGTTAGGAATATTATTGTCTTCATATTCATGTGAGAAGAAGACAAAGAGTCATAATGAATGGGAAGAGTCCTGAAGTAGTTCAAGAGACCACTTGCAATATGAAACCAAGGGTCATCTCTCATGTATTTATATGAGCATTTGCTAATGAGAATTTTTGTTTTCATGTCATTTATCTCGATTGCAGATTCCTGGGCAGTTTATTTATGTGTCCTCTATCACGTCCCTGTCCCTTCGACCGGCGAAGAGGACGCGACCATGGCGTTAACCATCCAGGATACCAGCCCCATGAACATGTGAAACCATAAAACTAACTGAAATAGAATGCTGAAATAAACTAGGCATGCATGCATGATGATTTATCATGCATAGATGCAATTATCTATCATACACAGCGGAAACAACATTCATTCAGCGTGTTCATCACATTCATTAAAAGAAAACATGATTGTAGAAGTAAAATAGACAAGGTTACTTATCTTATAAGAACTCGTTCCGCAACCAGCTACGTTGCTGCAACGTTCCACCCAACCATAGGCTAGCATGCTCCTTAATCTCTCAGCAACGCTGCCACCCCCGAGCTGGGCATGATTCTCCAAGGAATAAAGGAACAAGCAGGCTTACACATAGCCAAGGATACACAAAACATAGCCAAGCTAACACAGTTGGGTTTATCAGGCCATCAACAAGACAACCAAGCCAACATGGTTAGGTTTATTAGGCCATTAAGGAGCTGGGAAAGGCTAAATGCTAAGCTGGTGGGCTCATTACAGAGCTAGGAACACCTACACCAGAACTAGCCCGACTTCTAAGACACCCACACACACCCAACACAAGGAATCAGTCCCTTCTCTGCTACACAGTCCCTCATGCCCTGCATTCCCTTCCAGTGCTATTCAAGGGTTGTGGAGAAGAAAGCCATCCCTATAGCTCTGTCTGTGTGGTTTCTAGCCACCAGGTTTATCAAGCAAACCAAGCCCCCATCCCTGCTCCCAACACAGTCCGAAGACCAACCATTGCACGCAGGAAATTAATCAGCAATTACAGCTTAACAGGGGAAATGACTCCTAAGTCGTTCTTGGCCCTATCGTGGCCAAAACGACTCCCAAATGAATTACAACAGTCCCCAAATGCAACAACAAATGCAATCACAACATGAGGAAAAACATCAGTCCGTTCTGGGCAACTAAGCAAGCGAAAAAGACTCACATAGGCCGCACTGGGGAAGAAATACAGTCTCCCAGCCTGTGCATGAGAGAATCCTGCACCAGACCCCAAAATATAGAGGGAAACACACATGCACGAGCCACAAATCAGTGAGGAAAACTTACACAAAGTCCCTGAACGTAAATTGGCTCTCCACAGGAAAATTCATCGGTGATAATGACCAAACGGCTCCCAGCTTGCTGCGTGAGTGGCAACAATGCAGAACCCACAAATTGGCCTGTGAGGAAGTATACAGCCACACCATTTGCAAGTCCATAGAGGAAAAACTGCGTGGATAAAACCAGGAAATCTCCTGTGCGTGAGAAATGAATAGCCAAGGAAAGAATACCGTCCCTCTAGTGCATGGAATGAGAGGCGTAGTCATCTCTCTACCCATCGTGAGGTTCATTGCTTGTGGAGTGTGTGGATGGGCAAGGAATGACAATCCTGCCACCCCCACTCCCAAAACAATAAATGCCTCAACTAACAGCAGCAGTTATTGATTGTGGTGGTTGGATAAAACAAGGAAAGATGACACATGGCTTTTTCCCTTATTGGCTAAGGTTTGACATTTCCCCACCCTTATCCTTGTGAAAATCATGCCCCTTCTCAATTTAGTTGCCGCGATCGTAGCTGGTTGGGTTCATTTAATTAAATATGCATATTTACATGATAACAAAACTTAATACGTATGCCGCATGCCGCGATATACCATCAGTGACAATTTAAATCCGAAACATAGCATAACCAATCAATGGTGGGGCCTTGGCCTTTAGCTCCGCACCATGATTATTACAATATATATATCATGTACATTTAATGCAATGGGGTCAAAACCGGGGTGTTACATCCTCATTGGGTCCCATTACCCCTCCTTATGTTTCCTCACCGACGTCATTCCTCTCCCTTCATTGTTCCTGGAAATGGTCCCAACACCCAATGCATGCATCTATTTGATTAGACTCATGTTGCATCTGTCATGGTCATGCACCTTACGGAATGTCATGTTAATATATCTACCCATACCATGGATGCATGATGAATCCATACCATGCCCATACCATTCAAATTTGAAATTTGAATATACGAAAATGCACATTTTGCTTGTTCATGTGTTTCTTTTGAGGTTTGAAATTTGAAGTTGGGTGTTGCAGTCTGCCACATATATGTCAGAAAATGAATTTTTTAGACTTCCAACGATGACTATTGGAGGCCTATGTAGAGAAATTATTTTGTTCGTTTCTTTGCCCCACGGAGAATCACAACCCACCAAGGTGGCCGCTAGGCTGACACTGCTTGAATGGTTGTTGATATTGAAAAAGTATCAGTCTAATGGGTTGTTAGAATTAGAGCACACCTACAAGGTGCTATGCTGAACAATAATGGAAACGATAACATTGGCTGTGAATTTTTAGTTTTCTTAATTGGGTGACGTTACATTAAATTTGAGTTTGTGTATGGCAAGATATATTTGCTCACTGAGTGGACCATGGAAAAACTGGTGTTGAAGCTTGGAAGAGAGCTTATGTAATACCCTGGTTTTAACCCCATGGTATTAAAAGTGTACATGATGTATATATTGTATTTAAATCATGGTGAGGAGCTCAAGGTCAAGGCCTTTCCATCGATTTGGTGTTTTGTGTATCGGTGATCAAGGTTGATGCCGATGGTCCTCGTGTTGGTCAAGCATGGTATATTTTTGAGATGTCATGTAAATATGCAATTTAATAAAACACCACAACTAGTTATGCACTGCAACAAAAGATATGGGGGCATTATTTCACAAGGAATAGGGAGGGGATTTGTCCAAACCCTTGAGCCAATAGGGTGAGACCAGATGTCGATGAGAGAACCCATAATCTCTCATCTACCCTTTTTGTCCTCTGTTCTCAATTATTCAATTCTTCTAGAAGAATGGTTGAGGCAGTTAATGCCTTGGGAAGAGCGAGGCATGGCGGTCAGATTTCACATTTGAGAAAGCCTGTAGCCTGGGGGAAGCCATGTTCTTGCTTCTAAAGCAAGTAAACCTAGAAAATGTGTGCTCGTCACATCATCCCGATTCCCTGGTGGCACCAGAACATTTTGGTCATTCAAGCATTCTGTCGTTCGCTCTCATTCATGGGAGTAAATTCCATTCACACAGAGCAATGTTTCCTCATTCACGCAGGATTTGACTATCCTGAGATGCAAAGCATTTTGTTCCATAGTGTTATCCTCATTCACACAAGATTTCGATTATTCAGATTCACACAGAGTTCTTCCTCCTCACACAATGAGAGCTAGCAGAGTATTGCTATGCATTTTTGCAGTGTTTTTCTGTGTTAGAGGGTGGTATGGAACCCTGGTCTCTTGTGTACAAGTGAAACCCTATTTTCTTCTGAGCTACAAAGTGGTATGGAACCCTGGTTTTCCGGGTTATAGAGTGGAGCCCTGTGTTGCTGTGTCTCCTTGTGGTTTATTTTTATGTGTGCCCTGGTTTGGGTCTGAACTGTGTGCAAGAATTAGGAGTGGAAGAGACGTCGAATTGGCTTGATAAACCTAGTGAAGAGAGGAAACTCACAAAAATATAAGACTGACCGGTGAATCTTCTATGCACATCATGAAGAGCACTGGAAGGGAAGGTATAGCCCGAGGGACTGTGTAGAAGAGAAGGGGATACTTCCTTCTGTTGGGTGTGTAGGTATTGTGGATTCCAGGCCAGATAGATCTTGTGTATTTGCTTATGAATGTACAAAACATGTTGAATCCTTATTAAATATTTAAGTAGAGTTTACTGTTGTTAAATGTCCCTGCATTTTGCATATGTATTTTCCTTATGTTTTCCACTACATTTTTATTATGGTCATGGAGGTCAGATACCTGGCTAAAGAGTCAAAAGTTTATCTTAAGGAAAAATGTGTTTTTCCACCCTCCAGAATCTACCTGCAGAAGGTGGAAGTCAGAAGTCGGAAGGAAGGAAAATTGGGAAAAAGATAAGGCAAAAGTTGGATTTATGCACCCTCAATCCCACTGTGAAAGGCGGAAATCGACAGAACAGAAAAAGGTTAAGGAAAAAAAGTTGGTTTTCCACACCCCGTTATTGGCCCACGGAAAGCGGAAAGTCGGAAGTCAAAAAGCGAGAAACCGAAAGATAAAGTAGAATTTTCGTGGATTTCGAAATTCAGAAGTCAAAAAGTAAGAAACTGAAAGATAAAGTAGTATTTTTGTGGATTTCCAAAGTCGGAAGTCGGAATTAGGAAGTCAGGAAGTCGAAAGTCGAAAAGTGAGAAACTGAAATACAAAGTAGTCTTTCGTGGATTTCCGAATTCGAAAGTCGAAAGTCAGAAATTAGAAAAGTGGCAAGTGAGCATACCACATTTCAATATTTCTGCTACTCGAAGTTGGAAATTGGAAGGCGGAAGGCAGAAGTCACAAAAGTCAGTTTCATTGCAGAAACGACTTTTCTGGTTGCAAAATGGATTTGTCCACTGTGGAATGACTATTGTCATGGTGTTTATGCTTAAGCATGAATGTTACAGAGGGTTTTGCGGCCCATGCACGGGGACTTCACTTAGTGAACCTCTCACATAGCACGTGCGATCGTGGGATATTAAAGAATACCCTTAATTTCTAGAGATATTGACCCAAACTCTTTTTGTTGAAACCCCCTCCCAATACTTAAAACCTCCTCCCCACCCCTTTTTATACCTCAATCCTTGTAAACCACCCTACCCACCCCCACCTTAAACCCCTCCTGCCCCCCAATACCTGCAATATATTGGTTCAATTTTTGATAATTTTAAAACCCACAATATGAACTAACGTGATAGGATATTGGTCAACAAGTGAAGCCCCCATGGGCCCATGTCATGTGTTCTAAATGAAAAAATAAAGATTCTTAAGAAATTTTTAATTATGCATGATAATCGGGGTGTGGGTACGTGACATTGTGGAATCAGAGCTATTGGTTGCAACAATGGGCCTAGATGGGCCAATTGAATAGTTTTCAGAGCTATTGGTTACAACATTAGGCCTAAATGGGCTAAGTTGAATATTTTTACAGGGATAAAACTGTAGTGAACAGTCAGTAAGTGATTTTTAAATTATGATATTGTCACACAACTAACAATGGTGTTTACTAACACATTTTTTCAGAGTTAGTGCAATTTGAAAAAGTTGGTTCTGGCCCGACCATAAGAATCAACAACATGAATGATGCTTAGGATTGCTATGAGCTCGAGGCAGATGCTATGGGGGAAAACATTCGAGTTGGAAATGTTGAAACAAAATCCAATAGAAGAAGATATCAAGAGACTCCCCTAGATAATGCATCCACCATGAGAAGCCTAAGGGTGGGATTGCAAAGTTGCATAGAAGACAATGAAAGAATTATTAAAGCTCAAGAAGAGCAGAATCAGCTGAACGCAGCCATGCTGCAGAGTTTGACAGACATCCAAAGGAAGATGAACTCTGGGAATTAGGCAGTAAATCTAGAAGGAAGTAGGAGCAGTTCCAGAAGAAGAAAAAGGTATTTTAGTGGATCATCTGAGTCTGAAGGATCCATTT
>LPNX010208911.1:0-26564 GCA_001517045.1 Pseudotsuga menziesii | reverse complement strand
GATACTATCTTAGAGGAAGTTGAGGGGTTTTCTCCATTTATGGTTTCCCCTCCTAAAATCTTTGTGTCTCTTGTCTCTTGTGATGTGTTTATGTGATTGTTGTGCTTTTTATTCTCTCAGTGAAAAGATCTTAACATAATGCTAGCTTAAATGTTGAAAAACTAACAGGTTCCACCTAAACGCACAAGATAAAATTAACAGTAGTACTAGGTTAAAACTTTTAGCAATTTGAGTGATAAGTTAGAGACGTGTTCGGGCATCGTTAAACATAGGAGCTGTCATTATTTGTCAGCATTACATCCTGGGACTGACACGTGGTTCTTCCACGTACCGTCGGTATATCAAACAGCCTTTCACATACCCTTGAGGTATATAGAAAGGTACTTCACGTACTCGATTGTATATCGGAAGGCCCCTTGTGAACAGTTATGCATTAGACAGCACTAATACTGATTTGAGCTCCCATGTACGTTGCGTATATCAAGAGACCCTTTTAGGAATCCTCAAACCATCTGAGTTATCCTTTTGGCCTGTCCTGTGAGGTTCTTGACTCCTATCCACTCCTTTCACATGTTTGCTTGTTGCTTTTAGTTTGAGTAGTACTTGATTGTGCGTGGTAGTTAGGGGGTTATTAGAGAGTTTAGAGATGGCATCCCAATCTAGGACTACCACTCAAGAGGTCCCTTTCTAAGGTGTACATTTTGTATTCCCTCCAAGTGAAGGTATTGGTCCTCCCTTTATTGCCACTCTAAATCTTCCTGGATTAACTATAGGATTACCGGTCTGGATTTTTAATCCAATAATTCCTGTTACACCTAATGTCTCAAATGTCATCTCTCCTCTGAGAGAGGATCGACCTCAACCTAATCCCTCTCCTTCTTCATCGGTTGTTGTTCCACCCCTTTCTTCTTCTTCGCTTGACCAAAGCTCTATGGTTAGTAGTCATGTGGGTAAGAAGAAGAAGAAAGGGAAGAGTAAGAAGAAGAAGGATAAGAAAGAGAAAAAGTAGCAACCATCTGCCCTTGATGGCGCTCGTTCTAAGAGAACACCCAGGAAACCCAAGTTCCCTTGTAATCTTTGCAAGGGGGACCACCTTCTTAAGGAGTGTCCCGGTCTCTCCCGTGTACAAGAAGAGTTGTATAAAAGATCCAAACCATCTATGTCATCAACCTCTGATCATCATGTTGATGATACTCCCTCAACCAGTGACCCATTGGTAAAAGGTCGTAAGGGTAAAGTATTGTATCCTTGTTTGATATGCAAGGCTATGCATCGTACTTTTCTTTGTCCAAGCATGGATGACGCTTCGTGTTGGTTGGAAAATATTACTAATCATCAACAGGTGATTCCAACAAGTGATAGTAAGTTTTCCCTCGATCCCCCACTGGTTGACCAAGTGGTTGATTCAGATTTATCTGTGGTTGATCCCATTCTTCCTTTGGAGAGTGAAGTTAAAGTGGTCGAGTCGGTGTCATTTCCACTCAATCCCGCTCTTTCATCAGAGAGTGTTAAGATTGAAGTAGTCTCTTTGACCAAATCTTCGTCTTGTTCTTCTCTTCAAGTAGAGAATGAACTGAAACTTGCTGAAGTTGTTATGCTTCGTTCTGATTGTTCTCGACAAGAGGAAATTTTGCTTGTCTCAACAGAACCCTCTCCGAGTAGTGAGGTTATTTCCTTTGACTGGAGTACCCTAACAGAGTCTCATCTCCATTCGAGTGTTCCTTTCCAGATAGTTGTGATTGTTACTGCTAGGTAGATACTTCGCACTATTGTTGACGAAGGGGCTTCTATTAGTATTCTATCCTCAACTGCTTGGCAAGCTTTAGGTTCTCCTCAGCTTGTGCCAAGCATCGATCAGATATTGGCTTTTAACCGTCGACCTACTGCACCTTTAGGGACCCTTCCTTGTTTTCCTATTACATTAGGAGGGAAAATTGTCTGCATTGATGTTATGGTGGTCGAAGGTCCTTTAGATTTCAATCTGCTCCTTGGACATGATTATGTTTATGCCATGAAGGCTATTGTGTCCACACTCTTTAGAGTTATGCATTTTCCCCATGATGGGAATATTTTGACCATTGATCGGCTTTCCTTTGTTGCACCTGACCATCGCATCACTCCTAGTAATCAGACTGCCCTGAATGTGCCGCATGTTCTTGTGATTCCTTCCCCTTCTTCTAGTTAGCTTCTTCCCATCATAGGTAAAATGGGGGGGCATGGCTCCAGCCTCTGGATTTCATAATGGAGCTAAGTTGCTAGCTTTTTATGTAATGGGGGCAACCTACCAACCTCTGGATATCATTTTGGGTATGAGCAGTGGTTAGAGCATAGTTTACCATGTGGTTTCAAGCTCATTAAAAAATAAAACCACTCCTTAAGCATAGTTTACGCTTTTGGTTTCAAGCTTGCATAAAAATGAAACCATGTCTAGAGCATAGTTTACTTTTGGTTTCAAGCTCGTTAAAAAATAAAACCACTCCTTAAGCATAGTTTACGCTTTTGGTTTCAAGCTTGCATAAAAATGAAACCATGCCCTGAGCAAAGTTCCCATTCTATGTCAAGCTCGTTAAAAAATGAAATAGCACCTAACCATCATGTCAGGTTCTGACCATCGTGTCAGTTTTTCCTGAGCAAAGTTCCCATTCTATGTCAAGATCGTTAAAAAATGAAATTGATCTCCTCTAACATAGTTTACCTTTTGGTTTCAAGCTTGCATAAAAATGAAACCATTCCTGAGCAAAGTTCCCATTCTATTTCAAGCTCGTTAAAAAATGAAGTAGGTTTCCTTAAGCATAGTTTACCTTTTGGTTTCAAGCTTGCATAAAAATGAAATCATGCTCCAAGCATAGTTACCTTCTGTTTCAAGATTGTGTAAAAATAAAACAGATCCCCTTACCTTGATTTGAGTCTTCACTTTAGTGTTAGAACTTGAACCTTTGCCTGCCCGATTCTTGTTCTTCCTACCACCCTGGTGAACATTTTCACATTAGTAACCAGGTTTTTAGGTTGGGTATGGAAGAATAATCGTCAAAGGAAACGAAGCTTGGGGGCATGTCGAGCCGCTAGCAACCATGCTAGGGGTAAGCTTCGCTAGCAATCATGCTGGGGGAAAGATTCCAACCTCTATATATCATGTTAATGGGATTTTTCAAGCATAGTTTACCCATTGGTTTCAAGCTTGCGTAAAAATGAAACCAATCCTTGAGCATTCTTTCAATTGATCTTCGAGCTCCTTAAAAACAGTAAGATGGTGTTGAGCTTACTTTTCATTTTTCATGCTCCAGTTAAAAAATGAAAAGTGGTTTGAGCTTAGTTTATTACTTTTTCGTGCTCTGGATTCAAACATGAAAAAGGTTAATGGAGTTCTCTTTAAACCCTTTTAGGCTCCCTAAATACGAAAATATCATTGAGCGATCTTGTCTTCTTCATGCTCGTTAAAGTATTTGAAGAGTCGTCTGTCCGACGGTAGGTTATATCTTTCTCGGTTCGGACAGGACTATTTACGAGAAAGGAACACTCCAGCCAATCATGACTGGAAGAGTTCTCTAAGGTAAGATTTTACACTTTTTTGGGCCTTAGAGACTAAATCATATGAAAAAGGACCCGCATGGAGTTTTCTTCTTTATTCGTTTAGACTCTCTAAACATGAACGATACCGAGTTTTCTTTCAATGGAATCTTTAAATTAAACATTGAGAGACCCATTTTGGGAATGAACCCCTCCTCTCTCAGGTTCGTAAAACATATGAGACTAGACTTGTCTTCTGACAAGCTATATCGAGTGTTTGTTACCCTCTTTGAACTCATAAAACCAAAAAGAGGCACTCATCGATCATGATGGGGAAAATGGGAACGAAATCATTTTGCAAATAATGGCAGTTGTTTGTCGTTACCTTTGAACATGGCACTTGTCTACACAATCATGTTATTCAATTGCGTATTCAGCTGATCTCCGTGACGATCCACTTTCATGAGTCATGCCAATCCTTTGAGTTTTTCAAAAGAATGCATTGTCCACTATCGCATTGTGTATCTGTCATGTCTAGTCATGCTGCCAAGTCATTTTTTTGTGCTTCCCGATGTTCAAAGGGGATCCGAAGAAGTTTTACCTCTGCAGTCTACACAGTCCTTGTGTCAGTATCTTTGAGTCAGTGATATGGTCACTACATTCACACCATTCTAGAACTATGTTCCGAGTTTCGTGTCATCGGTGTGGGACTCATCATGACCCTCCTTCGACGAGACTATTCCCGTCGACATCAGCTCATCATCCAGGAAATAGTCTTAGAAACAATATTTAGTACCTTGAGATCTATAATCCTTAAGGACAAATTCTCTTACTCTCGACATAGGTTCACATCATTGACCTTTGATCGATAGAATCGACTGGGTGTTCGACATCAGGACATCTATTCACACTCAGTAGATTGTACTAGAGTACCTTGGGAATCATTGACATTAATGGTGATCTCCCTCGCACTTGTTAACAGTTCACATCATTGGCTGGTAATCAAGTGGTTTCTACCATGTTTGACTTTAGATCATTGTAATCACATGGATAGAGTCGTACTTTGTGGAAGACAAGACGAAGACCATGGGCATTTGTTTAAAAGTGCTCATTGCTTTTTCCCTAGGTTGCAATGGAGTTTTGTACATCTAGCATGGATCCACATTTGTATGGTCGTGGCTATGCTCAAATTTTCGTCTGTATGACATAGATCTATGTTGTATGTCTAGTAGCTATGTCCAAGTTTGAGTCCTCTATCACATGGATCTACATTGTATTCTAGTAGCCGTGCTTGTTTATTCCACTCATGGATCTACCTTGTATTGGTCTACAACTATGAGTTTGGCTACTTGTGTCTATGAGTCAACATACTAATGTACTATAGATGCCTACTTGACTGCATACTCCAATCAAGCTAATATTTTCATCTCCTGGTGATGACTTGTTCTCAAAGCTCTCATTTATCGTATCACTCTAAGACTCATGCTTTGGGGGGCATCTTGTTATACCAAAATCCTGTCACCATCATGTGATAAGACATTTGACATACCTAGTTGCCCTGAATCCCAGCTTCTGGAGTGGAAACTAAATGGTTTTTTATCAATCTGTCATACAAATTCCCAGCACTGTGCATTCCCCTTTATCCAAGAGTGTTACCCTTGCTCGCACCGCCTTTCATCGGTTGTCCACAAGCGGTGCCACCGCCCATTTCCCTTGGTCAATAGGCGGTTATTACCAGAACCGCTCTGTCATAGAAGGAGAAGCGCGATACCCTGGGTAAAAGGGGAAAAAGAGAAGCTTCTCGAGGCTTCTAGATGATAAGCCTCGAGATATCCCTTATCCCTACTGTTGTGGGTTGGTTGAGCTCGAGATCCCTCATACTAGGATCTTAGAAGCCACCTCACCCACTAATTTCTCAACCATCTCTATCCATTAAAGCCCTATAAATATGAGCTCATAGCCATGGTTGAGGGAGAACATTGAAGGTATTGTTAGGCTGTTGGACTGATTCTTGGCCCAAGATCATTTGGAGAGAGCATAGAGAGCTAGAATCAGAGCTTTTGGGGATGAAGAGCTAGTTTCGTGGAGATGCATGTCAACACTAAGGCTTGGTTGTAAACTTCTTCATATTTCTAATGCAAGTTGATTTTCTGTCCCATATATATTGTTGATGTTTGATTTCAAATATATATTGCTAGATTCCTTAGTCACTAGTATAAATTAGTAGATCATATTCTGGTTGATTTGATCTATTTCGTGTTGAACTCTTTTGCAGGTACATAGGTGAACTATCAAAGCCTTGTATTCCAGATATCTATAGTGTCTAGGGGGAGTTATCAACCTCTGTGATCTATTTGTTCAGGATTTGAACATTTCAGACCAACGAAACACCTTGCTGTCCGCAGGAAGTGAAATATTCCGATCAACATATGCTCAATTCAATTAGGAACACAGACAACTACAAGATGAAAACTGGACCCATGTAGAGCAACTGAGATCAATTGATGAGAGAGAAGAAGTGATTGATAATTCAAACCATGCGAGGTAAACCCAAGAAATTTATATGTTGCATCCTCTAACATCGAGCCATATGAGGTAAAATCATCTCTGAGTGTTAGGAGAAAGTGTCGAGGCAAATGCAGAATGTCTTCGTCTTTACTAGTATTGTGAGGAGATGAGCATGTGATCAAGTAGAAAGGTAGAGAAGTCCTAAGACGATGGAGAGAAAATGATTGAGATCCATAATATGATATATCTTCTAAACTATCCAATGATTCACAAAATCTAATATCTGCAAACTCATGAGAGAAAACTAACATCAAATCCCCAACAACAATTTTCAAAGAGACTTGAGCTACTTGATTTTTCACACCAAAATAGATGAGAACAAATACAAGTATGACTGGAGGCTCTTGAAACTTAAAATTTGAACCAAATAAGGTCATATCATATCCAAATAAGGTCATATCAGATACAAGAGTGTGGAAGAAAGGTTCCAAGTGCTCCAATGAGATGGTAGATGCATAATTTTCTCCTTCGACAAAACTTTGAGTATTGCTGCAAGCAACCATGTAGAAATTTTATGGAAGATATAAATCAATGAGAGTGAATGGATCACTCCTAAAATCAGATATTTGTTCCAAAATATCCAAATTATTACTTTTATGCACACCAACAACAACATTAGAGAGAGAGAAATCAAACTCCTCTTAATTTTTTGAAGCAATGACTATCAAAATTTGCACATGATTTAAAATAAAAGAATCACTAGAGAATTCTCAATGAGAATGGAAGGAGGGATTTTCTTCAAAGACAGATATTCGAATTTCTTCTTCTAGATAAGTTATATGAGGAGATGAGATATCAGATATCTCATAAACTTTCAGAGCAACAGGAGAAGGAGTCACTCCAAGGAGGCTTCTTCTTCATCCTGAAAAACTTCATCAGAGAGAATAGAGGCCGATACTTTTGAAGAAAGAACTCTTGTGGTGTTGGGTGTTCTCTCCAAATTTCTATATTTATCCACATTGTGCTTGCCAAAGGTTCTATCCAATTCTGTCCAAAGATCCTTTGGGTATTGAGCAGAATCAATAAGGTAGCACAAGCGTGGAGAATATCGTTCCAAAATATCTATCACCATCATTTAGCTAGTCATTCTCATATTCATAAGACTCTTTACCAAGTCCAATAGATACCTTGTCTCTTTAAACATGAAATCATCTTCAATTTCCACTCTGAATATCTTGTGAATAGAGTAAGAAGAGGAACTGGTAATCTCGAATCCATACTGAAGTTGTACCTGCAAAATATCATTGCAAAACAAACCAATTTGCAATCATATGTTAGTTCAATCCTTTCCATCTTGACATGTGCACTTTTTCAGAGTCTGTCACACCTGTAGATACTTCTATGGACAGAATCTAGAGTTAGCAAGGAAATAATTGCAGGAATTATGTGGAAACTCAGCTGCTTCTGGTGCACAATGGAGATTGGACAAGGTTTGTTGTGCCTAAACAAGGCTTTGATACCATGTGAAATTCATGAACCATTGATCTACAGGAAAATATGAAAGTTGTAGGAAGGGAATTCTGCAGTAAAAATAATCAAAGAGAATGTACACTGAACAAGAAATTCATGCCACAAATTTCAGATAAATCGGACAAGAATAGCTCAGATAATCGCAACATTAATATTCATTCATTAATCAATAATACAATTATTATACAATAAATAAAATTTGAATGCTATGGATAGGATTCAAATCTACTAGCTCAAGATGACTAGATATCTAAGTCAGTGTGTCTAAATCACTGTTGGAACTCACTTGTCTAACTAAAGATGTCTAAATTAGTCTACAATCAGTTAACTAATGGGGTAGGTGGGAAAAAGGTGACACTCTCCCTTCATGAATGCAAAAATGGGTCTAGGATAACTGAAAGTGATCTAACTGATTGTAACTGGAGATTAACTCAACATAACTACTTACCTACCAAAACTAGCTGATGGAGGCTGCTGGTGGCGCTTAGAGTGGGTTCCTATAATGTAGGTACTGCTCCCAGAGGCACATAAAATCATGCATGCACATGCAGTAAGTGGAAGATAAACTCTAGGAATGTCGTCCACACTCTAGTATAATAATAATTACCCCCTAAGTTAGGAAAAATGACCAAACAGACTATATTGGACAAAGGAGGATTAATTAATCCTAATAGTGATATGGTCTATGAAGAACATCACTGATGAGGCTGCCAATATTGTGCAGTTGGAGACCACATTCATAGATAGGGATTTTACATGGTGCATGAAATATAAGAGTACTCTCGCCACAAGGTAGGATAGACAATTGGAAACTAGCAAATAATATCTTCTGAAATAATTCCAGAAGCCAAAGTCTGAGTCACAGTGCATTACTGAGATCAAATAGATTAAGATGAGAGTTAGTGAGTTCGTGTGGGACTATGATGAATAGTTCAATATTTTGTTGAAAAAAATGAGTTCCAAATCCAAGATCTACAACATCGTGAATGGTTCATTGTAGGCTTGCTACCACATATCAAAGTTTCATTGACACAATAGAAGGTGGCAACTCACTTACAGGCATTCAAAATTGTGATAAGGTTGGAAATGACTGTTGGAGGGGAGGCACCACCAAGAATGGCGTAGGTATAGATGAAGCTTGTTGCACTGATTGAGAAACTACAACAACTACTAGAAAGGTAGTAAGAAAAAATGTGTGGTGTATATTCTGTAGAACATAAGGCCATCACAAAAATGAATGCACAATGCTAAACAACTATATGAGTGTCGATGCACCTAGTCCTTTTCTTGGAATAACTAAAATTTAGTTGTGTACGATTACAAGAAGTTGGGGCCACGTACCTCCCAATTTCCTGATGTTGCAGAAGTACGATATCACTACGCATGCACCTTTTTGTGAATTCTACAAATCAATTAGACATGATGTGAACAATTGTCACACTTTGCAATTGATGAAGGATAGCACAACAGATTCCTACTGTGTTCAAGGCATAAAAGAAAACAAAGGACCTAATCCTGAAGGACATAAAGGGGTAGCACACATTGGGTTCTAAGGACATGGAAGAGGATATGGAGGAGGTAGAAGACAAGTGACTTGTTTTAACTACGAGGACCCATGCCACTTGGAAAGATTCTGTAATAATCCGTGTACCGTGTGTGCCTACTTCCATAGTACATAACAAGTGACATAATATTTCCCATACTCGCTCAAGAAACATGGAGACAAGAAAGGTTGCTACAAAATGGTGATCATTAAACAAAGGGAGGAGAACGATGGAAGTGATGCAACCTAAGTGAATATTGTGTCTCGAGGAGGTGCTTGAACAAGCGAAGATACACAATGAAAGTGAATCTTCACTTGTTCAAGCGAGGATTACTAAGAGGTGGTGTATGCCTTTTAGACTAAGAAGATTCCCTAGCTTGGTCTTAGAATGTTCAATCGGGTGATATTTCTATAAAATTCACTTATGTCGCTCTTCTTGAAGGATTAAATGTTGAACACAAGTGGTGGTATAAGGGGGTGTGGAAATGGCCTGCTCCATTTAATATCAGGTATTTTTTCTAGTTTCCACTTAGTAACCAAATATTAACTTGGGACAACTATATTAAGTGCAAGGGGATCGGTCCTGGTATTTGTTTATTGTGTAGATGTGATTCAAAGTCACCTAATCACCTTTTCATTACCAATGCTTACTCTAGAGAGGTATGGTCTCAACTTAAAGGATTTATAAGTTTCTTAGGAGATTGGATTGGTGACTTAGAATTTTGTATGAGTGTATAGATGTCCAAAAATCCTAATTGGCTTGAACTTCTGATTTTTGCTTGTTGGGAAATCTAGAAAGCTCAAAATAGAGTTTGTTTTTATGTGGTTTTCTTGGACACTCCTTTGGTATGCCAGAAATCATTGGTTTCATATTCAGATATCTATATAGATGGGGATCAGTCTCCTCCAAAATATTTAAGAAAATGCCTGCCTCTAACACTTTCCTTGGATATCAATAGAGGAATTTTTGACGTAGATTTGTAATTAGATGTATCTTTGGGTGGAGTAGGGGTAGTTATTATGTTTGGATAATTCCTATTGTTACAATATATATATGAACTATGGAGAGAGAGAGGAGGAATACTCCGAGTGAGCTTCTGGAACTTTGTATGTTACTCTTCTTCATCGTGTCTTCGCCAAATCAAAAGGCATATCATCCATTTAATTGGCCATAGACTCAAAATGATAATTGATTGGGCTATTCACAATTGCAAGCTACAAGTGACCCCATTAAATTCTTGGATGAAGAAATTGCCTCGTTTAATTTCTTTCTTTACGGTCATAACATTCCATCACATCTATCGAGAGTTCAATTAAGAGAAGGATGCTTTATCTAGATCTTCCCTCCATGCTACTGAAGGCCAAATTGTTTTGGTAGTATGACATTGGATTGTATTTTTGGACATACTTGTAATTAGCCGTAGTGACTTGCACTATCCTATGGACATAAGAACGATGTGCTACTGTCTGATTTCATATGTTTTGTGGACCATTATTCATAGTTGCCATAGTTTTGTATAATGTATGTATGGTATGCTTTGTCATTTATGTCTTGATTTTATATATGCGAACACTATGAAGGGTAGAAATCAGTTTTTTTTTTATGACCATCTTGACATATACTTAATAAAAGTATAATTTTGTTCATAATTTCCATAGTTTTGTATTATGTATGGACTGTATACTTTGTCATTTATGACTTGATTTTATATATGTAAACACTATGAAATATAGCAGTATGTTGTTTTTATATAATCATTTTGACATATACTTAATAAAAATATAAAATTTTCATATAAAAAAAATATATATATATATATATAATATATTAAAATATTCTTATAACAATTTCAACTTTTACATATTAAACAATGTACTTCGTACCTGCTTTTAAACTATGTACAAATTTAATACATTAAAACCTTTCATATCAAACCCAACAACCATGTTCTAATATGTGAATATAGGTGTCGAGTTCAAACATAGTAGTCCATTGTCTGATTATCGGTCATTGATGTATACTGTTAACAGACGTGAGATCACCCACCGATAATGAAAAAAAATATAATATATTAAAATATTCTTATAACAATTTCAACTTTTACATATTAAACAATGTACTTCTTACCTGCTTTTAAACTATGTACAAATTTAATACATTAAAACCTTTCATTTCAAACCCAACAACTTAGTAATTCAAGATCAACCCACCAAATCTTTTGCTCATCAAATTCAAACAATGCCCACGACCACCACCTAAAAGAGATAAGATTTACACATCAAGTGCATATGGTCTACGGACACGCATTAATAGAAAGGTCAGCTTTAAAAAGAAAATACTCAGTTACCACATGGAAGAAGTGAGCCCCACTAGACTCCACACCCTAAAGCACGAGGATAAGACTTTGAAACATGCACTAGCCAGCCAATCTTGATTTCCACATGGAAGACTAAATCACATTGATTTCCACATGGAAGACTAAATCACATGGAAGAGCTATGTTCCACTTGACATCAAATTCCAATGCCCACTACCAACCAGCAAAGAAAGACCATGTCTTTGCATGTAAAGTCAACATGTAATTGATTAGATAGACGCTCAAGTGCATATGCATTAAAGAATGAGGTAAGATTTACACATCAAAAGGACTCTAACTTCCACTAGACTCCAAACCTTCAAGCAGAGGATAAGACTTTGGATAAGACTAGCGAGCTTTTAATCTTGATTTCTCTAAAACATCTAGAATGGTACAAAGAGTCAAGTAGACAGTCTCGATTTCTAAGAATTCATATACATTCATAAGTAGGTATAGGAAATAATTGTCGTATTAAGATGTATCTATTTTCATAAACATTGATGGAAATCATTGAAATCGTATTAAGATGTATCGTTGATTTCTTAAATTTTAATGTAAAAAATAAATACTATGTATTCACAAGTCAAAGTCAATTTTGATTTCTTGTAATAGATTCTAAATGGGGTTACACATAAAGTGCCCTCCACGTTTACAGTGGTGTTAAATGTTTTTTTTTAAGGCATAATGTTTGTCATATCTTTGCATTTCATTGAAATATTCCACCCACATCCTCACTTTGTTTTATCTTACATAGTTTTATAGTGTTGCATTTCAAAATGTATATACATAGTTTAATCCCAACAACAGCTCACCACAATTTACATGGTTAAGTGTATAAATTTACATTCTTTGAACCTTAATATTTTTTTATTATAAATAATTTGACACATCTCTTCATATTCTATTTATTAAATACTTTTATCATATTTTGAGAAGCTTTTAATTCTCAAGTCTTTACATTTATTTTTAATTTTTTATAATTTTGATAACTTAGGTCTGTTTTACAAAACATTAACATCCTAAGGTTTGTTTTATATTACATATGGATATTACTATATTTTTATATAATAAATTTAATAATATATATTTTATGTTCATGATTGAAAATCTTTTTTCTGTAAAATTTTGAAATAATTGAATGAATATTTTAAAATTGAAAATCTCTTTTGTGAAATTTTGAATTTTTTTTGGTAAAGTTGAATGAATAATCTAAACAAAAGGGAAGATGAAATGAACCATTGTATGGGAAGATCAAATGAACCATTGTGTATGT
Source organism: Pseudotsuga menziesii (assembly GCA_001517045.1). Lineage (NCBI taxonomy): Eukaryota > Viridiplantae > Streptophyta > Pinopsida > Pinales > Pinaceae > Pseudotsuga > Pseudotsuga menziesii. Next base: position 13,846 of record LPNX010208911.1, on the reverse strand, counting down.
TAATAGTAAACTAAATTTCTATATCTCATTATTTTGTAATAAATTTCTTGCTTCAAATATTTTTAATCAATTTGTTTTTTCCATTTTAGTTTTCAAGATCAAATTGTTTGTGTTAATGAATACATCATTATGGCAATTGTTGTGTGCTCCCCTCTTGATTATTCCTATGTGTGATTCATTTTATAATTTGACATAACATTAATTGGTGTGGTGTTGAATGGTCAAATGGCTTGGGTAATGAAATTGGATTGCTACAACTAGAGATGAATCATTGGCTTAGTGATTAATATTTTCAATACTCATGCCAAATGTATCTCAACTCCCACATCTCGAACCTTTCATTGAGTTGATCATTGGTTAATTAAATGGCACAATAAGTATTGATTTTGTGCGGGTCAAGGAAATGTGAAGGTAGCAACCATATCAATGGTTAGAACTATGGGTTGCCATTAAAAAATTGTATTGCCCTTTAGTTTTCACCTACAGCCCATTTTTTATCCAATTGAGTAATGGTCAACTTCCCATAACACAAAGAATTACAATGCTTGCTAAAACCTCATTAATTGACTGGGTATTCTTGTTGTTGGGGGCATTCTATGTCATAAACAATAGACTCTTCTATAATCAATTCATTGAGCATTGTGTTAACAGCTGCATCCATATGTTTTACTCTTTTTAGAATAGTTGATGTATGAGTTTAATTACAAATAAATAAATAAATAAAGTGCAAGCCATTCACCTCAAAACACACATGCCCACTAGTACCTCTTGTTAGTACTCATATTTTTTAGGGAATTCACAAAGCTTGATTTTTTAATTGTGTAGGGAATATGGCCCGTTGAAGGGAACTAAAGTTAGAAATATGAAGGTTCACTAAGCCTAGCATGTGACTAGTGTAACACCTTGTTTTGACCTTATTTCCTGAATTATCACTGTGTGTTTATATTTTCTTCTTATTGTGAAACTTTGCTAATTGATGACACTGTGGACATATGGATTTATTATTTTGCGGGATTATACATGTGTGTGTGTGTGTGTGTGATGTTAATACTATGAATTATGATCATGTTTTGATTACATCTCTAGCATTCAAATTTAATAGATAATGGTACGTGGATGCCGATTTAAAATTATGCTTCAAGTAAATGACTATGATGCCCGATACATGGTACAAATGATTATATTGTTGTTAGTAGTAACAAAATATGTATGTATATGTCGATGATTTCCCGACATTTTGTTATGAGACTAATCAACAGGTTTAGAAGAGCTAAGGGACAATTGAGCCCTACCAAGTGAAGTACCTCGATGGTATGATTTCTAAAATATATGGTATGAGAATGAATCATTATTTTACTTATGGTTATTGTTATTATTATGATGTGTGGGCTGGTGTGGGGTTTCAGGAAACTCAACCACCCAAATTGGTTATTCGATGACAAAACCTGAGTGCGTCAATCACAACGCAGTCACTATGTCGATGTAGACATAGTCCCTTGTTCCATTAGGGGAGTGGAGGAATTACCCACAATTTATCCCCAAACCCTGGAGTCATGGGAAGGTTGTTCTACGACACACTCACTAAGGTGTGTGATGATGACTAGTGAGTGCCTGCTCAAGAAGCTTGGTCTATGGAGTTGACACTTCCACTTACGGGTTCTAACTGGAGTTAGGTCATGTAGTTCACACTCCAAGCAAGGTATTTTTTAAGGATTATAATAGTATACTTAAGTATAGTATTCTAGGCAATAATTTTGTATTTAAAAAACACATATATAAATCAGTAGGCGAATAATAAATATGAAACATATAATTTACACTGAAACTTGTAAATTTTGGTGAATATTATGATAAAAAAACATATTTTATATAAATATAGGTGATATTAGAGACTAAACATGACCAAATGGCGAATTTATTTTTTGAAAAAAACCTAAAAATTAGACAATTGGTGAAATTTCGCCCCTAAAGTTTTCCCTGACTCCAAGGAAGTCCAATAGTGGAAGGATAGGATGTGGAAGTTAGTTATGAATTATATAGAACGAAGTAGGTAGATAGGGATGCAATGGAATTTTTAGAAGGGAAACTGATTAACTATGTGTCGAAACCATTTTCTTGATTCTTGTGTTGTGCTTCAATATATTATAGAAGTCATAGATTATTATGATATGAGTTAGTGACTAGAAATTGCAAATTCATGTTTAAGTATGCATTGACAGATAGTGACTTGTGTGGTTAGGTGTGATGTGTGGTTGAGTACTATTCGTATACCTACATGAGATATGTAAGCATTAGCTACGCTTACATGTTGATGTATTTGTAGCTTTGGAATGTATTCACTTGTATATTTCATATATTGTATTTCATTGGCCCCCCATGTTCCTATCGGGAGAATCATTAATGTAATCAAGTCATGTAAAGTCATAAAGGTTAACCCTCCTTGTTGATCAGGAGGCAAAGTCCCCACAGTTGTGGGGCACTAGGGTTATTAGACTCTCCTAGAGAATTCAGTCCTCGTAAGTAATTGTCAAGTTAGAAACTAGTATAAATAGAGAGTGAGCCTCTTTATTTGTCACACACATTCACCCAGATATAACACATAGGTGAGAGAGGAGGAGCTCGCTCAAGTGAGAGAGAGAAAAAATGTTGGAGATCATCTTTCTGTCTTTGGGTTTTACTATTGCCATTGGTGCTCATTCTATCTCTGAGGAAGTTGCAGGGTTTTCTCCTTTACGGTTTCCCCGAGGAAAATATTTGTGTCTATTGTCCCTTGTGATGATTGTTTTGCATGTTATTCTCTCAGATAAGATCCTAAGACCATATTGCTTAAATGATAAAAATCTAACGTGGTATCAGAGCTAACCTAAGAAGAATACATTGAGCAGCTGCAGAAGCTAGGGATTCTTAATTTTTGGGTCTCTCTCCACAACACATCATCAAAAGGAGGCTAGGATGACTCTCCATTGAAGGGCACATCTTTTTGTTGAAGCAGAATCTGATTCTGAGCATTTTCAGTTTTTGACCTGTCACTGCTACGAGAAATTCGAGATTTTCATAGAAGAAGAATTTTTGAGTGAGCCCAACATAGGATTTCTCTCCTCATCAAAATCGAAGTTTAGAGACCAAGATCAAAGTTTTTGGTTGATTAAAACTCCTAGAAAGTCAAACCCTAATTTTCCCCGGAACCAGAAAACCAACACTGCAGAAGATCAGCTCCAGATCCAGTTTTAGCTTCTCAAATTGGTAAGATACAAATATTTTGTATTTCCATTTGAGGTTCTCTTTAAATATGTCTCGTCACACCAAGCTTGATGAAAATATTGAGGGAGCTGATAACTTTCGAGCATGGAAGTATATGATCTCACTAGTTCTTGAAGAAAATGAATTAGACACCTACATAAATGGAGAGGTTCCAGTTCCAGAGGGAGATGAGGCTAAATCCTTACACAAGAATAACTTGGTCAAGGCCAAGAGGATTATTGCTGATTCAATCAAGGATAACCTCATACCACAAGTGTCCTCCCTAAAGACACCTAAAGAGATGTTTGATGCCCTGACCAAGCTATTTTAAGGGAAGAACATAAATTGAAAGATGACTTTGAGAAATCAATTAAAGAATGTGAAGATCCATAATGCAGAGACCATACAGTCATATTTTACAAGGGTCTCTCAATTCAAAGAACAACCTAAAGTAGTGGATGAAGAAGTAGAGAATGTAGAAATTGTGATGACCACCTTGAATGGTCTCCTTAGGTCATGGGACTCCTTCATTCAAGGGATTTGTGCTAAAAGAAAGCTAATCACCTTTAGTAAGATGTGGGAGGAATGATCACAAGAAGAAGCTCAAATAGTAGCCCGAGAAGAAAAGATGGGAAGTGAAGATAAAGCTCTCACAGTACACTCCAAGAAAAGCAGAAGGGACTATCATTATCACCAAGATAAGCATTCTCACCAGAAAGATAACTCTAGAAGATCAAGAAAAGTTCTATCTAAACTCAGATGCTATACATGTGATGAGAGAGGACACTTTGCCAGAGATTGTCCTAAAAATAAGAATGGCTCTCTAAAGAAAAAGAACTTAAAAAGAATACATCATGCTCACATAGCAAAGGATGATGAACCTTCCATAAAGAAAATCAAACAAGAAAGTGATGATGTCACATGCTCCAATTTGCAAAAATATTTTTATTATTATTGAGGAACATTGTGTTAAATTTTATGCTAAGTTGTAATTGATGACCCACTGAGGTCAAGAGTATTTAATGTAAATTTAGAATATTTTATTTATAAATAAATAAATGAGGAGACAACATCTTAGGAGAGCTGTTAAAAGAGTGTTTATTGGTCAAATTGGTGGAGGAGACTGGGTGGAGAGAAAACTGACATGTGGCAGCATCCTCAAACCACTTCCAACTGTTGCAGGTGGCAACCTCCCTATATTTGTGGTCAGGATTCCCAAAGAAAGTGGAATTAGAGTAGGTGGCTCAATTAATGAAAACTGACCCAAAAAGACCTAAGCATCTCTATAAAAGTTCCCATTTAAGAGAGCTGAGGCTGCTCATTCTAGAGAAGTGATCATTCAGGGTGAATGAATTTACTTCAGAGAAATTCAATGGAGGGGAATTTGGAAAGTGTCTGAGGGGTTAACTGTTGAGATTAATATGGTGCGACTTTTAAGGTGAAGATCATACTGCTGAGAGCAGATTGTTTTATTGAATTATTTGAATCCGTCAGGTGACAGAGGTTTCTACAGTTGCATTCTCCACCCAGTTCTCAGCCAAGAAGACGAGGAACAGGCTCGGGGGTCCTGAGGAAGCGTTGTTTGAGTGCTCTCTAGGAGATTGGTAGGGAGGAACGGCGTCCTTAAGCTGTTGTCATCTTGTCCTCAACAGGTTCTATTTTATTTTTACTGTCTTAGTTAAGTGAATCCTAGGTTATCTATTACATGCTTGTTAAATGTTTAGGTTTAGAAATGAAAGGTAATTGTGAAATGTTAGATGTAGTAAGAATTATAGATTACAGCATAAATGGAATGAATATCCATTGACTGAAGTAGATAGAAATTAAATTTCTAAGCTGTATTTTTCCACAGCTGGTTTCAAGCCGTACTCTAGCACAGTTAGATTGTTTAAAGTAAATTAAATAAATTTTGTAATGGAATGAGAATAGTAAATATGATTCTGCATCTGTATGTAAATGAAAATAGACTTTATTTCAATGTTTACAAATACAATGAAAAATCAGTATTATAAATTGTTGCACTTATTATTTTACTTAAAACTCACCCAGATATAAGAAAATGGTAAAAACATTAGTTCTATAGTTTAATTAAACTAACAGGAACAAAATGAACATTACAGTAAATAAATAACTAACGTTTGAAGATGTATGTAAAAGATAATAGAAAGATAGTTTTAATATTAATTTAACAGAACCAGATTAAGGATTCTTGATAATCCTTTTATCTTCACAAACTAATAATGTTTTACTGATAGTTGAAATTATTCAAGTACAATGAATTAAAAACTATTTACTATTTTATTAACTAAAAACTGGAAGTAAAAACTATTGGAATAGTTTCAATAACCTATAGAGTTAATATCATAAGATTAACTGTAAACCATTATTATTTTCTATTATTCCATTTCATATAAATAGAGGCAAGAATAGTTTAAGCAGGAACATAATTTCTTAAGCTGTAGGGTTTATATTAATTTCCTTTAACTAAGTTTTAGAATTTGAAGAACCAAAAATAAATTCTAGTTACAGATTACTAATAAGTAAAATGTATATGATATATTAAGCAAAATAAACCAAGAATTATAACCATGAGCATTATAAAACCTCAAACCAAGTAAGGCTTAAAGCCTGTATTAATTCAAGGGTCAAAACCCTTTCGAATAAGAACACCATTTATACAAAGGTCCTTTTTAATAAACCATAACTAGTTTAATTCCTAGAATGATAATGTAAAAACTTATAAATTTTACATTTTGACTGCTCCACAGTCTTCACCTTTAAACTAACTACTTAGAAGCATTTATTATTAATAGTAAATCACATTATTGACATATAAAGAAGAAAACCCTTTTTACAGTCTTACCATTTAAAAGATCGAATAAAACAAACTAGAATAAACGAGACAGGAGTCTTTTAAAAACCCTGAGTACAAAAAGATCCTTATAATCTTAAAACCACAGTATTATATTATCAAGCCGTAAGGCTGAATTCTCTTCTTTGTAACCAAAACTGCATACATATAACGGCTTAAGAGTCGGAGCTACCCAGTGAACACTGCAAGGGTTTTAAAACAAAAACTGGAGTAATAACAAAACTAAACATTTAAACCATTGAAGGAACCGAAGCCATGCTTCCTTTCAACTGTAAACTCCTTCCAACAACCATTTGCAAGTAGGGAGATGCCACAACGAGACCGAGGCTTACCCGTATGTAGGCCATGAAGTTAACCATCGCTGGAGAGGCTTTCCTTCACGTCTGAAGCCGTGACTGTAACCTGCAATTCCAACTCCAAATCGTTAGTTAGAAATTTTATTCATCGTATTAAAACCTTAGCTAGAAAATAATGAAAGGAATGATTGCAGGGTAAAGCTTTTACCTGCAATTAAGAGGTTTGGAGCCGAGAATGAAACTGAACCAGTTCGATTAAACTGCACCAAGAAGCAACCAAACCATCATGCCAACCCTGTGACAGAGGCAGCGAGTTTATTACTCTAAATCTCCCCGATGCTGGAGCAGGTCACGAGTAGAGACAAGGGTAACACTATTTTCAGTTTTCGAGCTACTGACAGAGTTCCAAAAACCACTCTCAACGTGTTCCAATAACTCACATAAGGAACTAAATTACAAACTACGAATCCCTTAACACACTTGCACAATAATGTAGCACCATACTGCTTACAACGGAGCCAGCAAACGCTGAACCAGTAGGCCTCTCATGGCCGTGAAGAACTCTCACAGAGCAGAGAAAACCCTCGAAAGAAAATGAAAGAGCGTAGGGTTTCTCTTTGTGTTTTAAATCAACCAATACATGGTGGAGACTCATCCATGTGCCCGTCGAGATATTTGATCAAAAGTGGGTCGATCCCTATAGTCAACACTGCACTGTCGTTTGAAAAACTTATCATTGCCAATCATATATACCATGCAACTAATGATAATGTTTTGTTTTAAATTAGTTCTTATCTTTTGTCATTTTGAAAAGCATTGCATTCGACCATTTTGTAAAAACATATATATCGTGATTAATAATGAAACTTATGCCTTCAACCTTTAGTCTTTTGCACTTCTAATTGCTTTTCATACAAACCTTGTTTTAGATGATTTAAGCTATGGTTTAAAACCTTCTTTGGGATTAGTGTTCTTGTTGTTTTCCACAAAGAACCAAACTTATAATAAATCAAACCAATAATTAGACTACACCAAGGTAATTACAAGGTAGAAGACTACCTAAGGGTATAAGTAAAATTACTTAGTAATATTATTAACAATATGGTAATGTAATATTACAATAACACATGTGACATGGTGATAACCTAGAAATAGAAATTTATAGCTTGATGTCTAGTAGTGCAAGAAGATAATTATAACTGTATACAAATAAACAAGATTATATTCTTCGCTACTAAAGAAGAGTGAAAAGTAGAGCTATGTAATCTAATTGTAAACTTTTTCCTTGAGGATCATGGGATTATATTCATGCTTATAAAGCAGTACATTGAATATTAAACATAACAATAGCAGTAAAATCATGCTACAGTAAAAGTGTTTCTATGTTAAAATATGAGCCCTATGCTCATCAATAGATTCTGTTAGTGACTAGGTATAAAACAATAGAAAGAAACTTAAGTAGAACTCATTCTGGTAAAAGGAACTAAGTATGTTAAGGATATTGGTCTTTACGACTAACTTAAAATACCGTCATAGATCCAAAATCAACAAAGGAAGTTACTTTACCTCATCATAGCCTTGCCTTCTATTAATCAATTTATGCTCTAGCATTTTATTATGCTAAAGAAGTACTTCTTGACTTAACGCAAAAATAAACTCCTACTTGTTCAAAAGTTTACGTACTAAACCTGTAAGAACCAGAAATCCAGCTGAGTTAGCAGTTGCTAAGTAAGCCCCGATTTAGAACATGGCTTTCTCACCTACTTGACAAAAGTAAATCATTAGTACAGCTAGAAGCAACTGAATGCAAGTCATTTTATATAACTTACCAAAATTAAAGTGGTATTAGCTTTTATGTGTTTGAAGTAAATCACTACTTATTGTTAACTGTTTCATTTTCCGCTAACTGCTAGCAGTTATTAAAATGCGACTTCAGAAATTTTATATTACTTTAAAAATTTTAATTTTTTCTGAAATTTCGGGGTTGTGACATGTGGTATCATAGCACAAGGTTCAAACACTAGACCTTGATGAAGTTTAACTTGCTTATATGAAACAGTGAATTTAAATCATTTTGATGATGCTGTTTTCTTTTAATGTTATCAACAGAGAAATTTGTTTCTGAGTTTAAACAACAGGTATGGAAAGACTAGAGGAATATGCGGAAGAGGAATCTCCCTATACTGAACAAGATAATTTACAAAGAGAACCTATACAAGAGGACATAACCACTAATTCCTCAGAACTTTTACAAACAGTAAAAGAATTAAAATTTGAAATGGAATCTGTTAAAAAAGAAAATGAGAGGATTCTAAGAGCTCAAGAGGAGCTGAATCAGATCCTAATAGAAATATTTCATACTGAGGGAAGGGGTAAAAGAGCTGAGTCAGAAGATATAAGTTACCAACATAAGTATAAAAAGACTAAACAGATTAAAAATGAAAGTATCTCATCTTCCGAAGTATTTGGTGATCAACATAATTCTCATTATACTAGTGATAGTAGTGAGGATAACCACCATACTAGAAAAATAAAATATAAACCTTTTGAAGAAATTTCTGGAGACACTACTAGATTTTGATCCAAAATCTGACGGTTTTTTCCGACGACGCGTGGATTTTTTCTTTTAACCGTGCCAAAAATCAGAAAGATTAATTTTTTTTTTGAAATGGTGGGGATAAGTGTCTCTTAAGCGACGGAAATTCTCCTAAATGTCACTTAAGCGACGGCGCTAAAATTTCTATCCTCCTAAGTGTCGCTTAAGCGACGGATATCCTCCTAAGTGTCGCTTAAGCGACGGCTCTAAAAATGTTGAAAGTTCTATAAAAACGTTGTGGTAAATCTTCGATATTGATTCATAAGATCTCATGAAAATGAAACTATTTAGCAATGATAACCTTCTAAGAACACCCATGTTTACACCACATCAAGGCCCGCCATCTAAGTAGGTCACCAATCATACATGCCACTACATGATTACATGAATCCTAACTAGTTTACCTTATATATCTCTTGGTTATATTTCAAATCTAGCATTTTCTTTTCATATATAGTGTTGCACCCTAAATATTATTAGACCAATGCAAACATGTAAGTTTTACTAACTTTCCAAATCAAACCAGTGCTGTCTCTCCTTCCCCATCACGGCGCATAAATTGATCAATTGCAAGTGCTAGTTGTTACTAGTTCTTTATTCAATTTAAATATGGTTTCCTTAAAGTTTATGTTTATGTGCTAGTGGGTATAAAGTTTATGTTTATTTTGGAAATGGAGACGAACTGATCAAAGGTACCCACAACCTCAAATGAGCACACAATCTAGTGAATTTTTATATAGGTTGTTGTGTATTTCATACTATTGGATTTGTTAAAGAAGAAAATTACAATATTACACACATTTTCCTAATAATACCATGCCATGTGGTCACATACCTTCTACTTCATTTTCATGAATTGGCAATGAAGGAGAACCATATTGTCAAGACATGTCACTACTCATTAGAAACATACTTAGGTCCATAGGAGAGTCGAGTAACAAGCTCACACTTGTTCACAAGTAAAGCATTGGTTGGGTCATTTTGAATCTCACCTTGATGTCACAGTAAAAGAATCACCACCCAAAGAAAAAGAAAGGTTTGCTTATAATAGCAATGGTTAGTGAAAGAGAAAACTACTTGTTGAAAGAGTTTTATAACATTAAAAATAAATGCAAGGGATAATAATAAAAAAATAGGAGCCGCCCTACTAATTTTTTATTGATATTAAGCTTCATATCAATTTTAATCTTAATTAAAAGGTGTCTATCTGAATGTCATTCACTTGACTTAATATTTGTGAATGGATTTTTATTATCGTCATGTCAAATTTGAATTGATCATGTTCACTTCTATATAAATGTATAGCATGTAATCATGTTTATACCTTATCCCCTTTATATTTGTTTGGATATTAATATATAAAAATTAAATATAGTTCTCCATTCAAATTCACTTAAACTAATACCATTGAAGTTTTAAGAATGTGAATAACTGCAATGATCATGCATGTAATAAAAACATCTCAAATATTTGAAATCATAAAAGCTATATCGTAAAAATATCTCAAAATTTTGAGTCATAAAGGTCATATGATTTGTATTTTATAATCATGTACTGAATAAGGTTCATATTTTTATCTATTTCTATGCTCTTACAAGTGATCACTATAACTTGCTCACAAGCATAATCCTGCACACTTTATCTATAAGCGCAAGGCATCACATATGAAAATAAAAGTAACCATTCATAATTTATTTATTTTATAAATTAATAAAAATGATTAATAGTTTTGTAAAGTTTTAATCAATAATATTGAACTATTTCTCATGCACCCATTCTTTCAAATGAATTAGTAGGTGTCTCGAGGTCCAAAGAATAAGAACCTAATTCTCATACATTATGAAGTGCCATAGTTCTCCACCAAGGGATAATCAAACACTACCTCCCTAAGATTTATTTATTATTTATTACTCATTTTTCATTTTATGCATATATATAACTATGTTTCCATTCGTGTACAATAAATAGGTTCATTTCCATTGGTAAGTTGGCAAATGAAATGGAGGGAAGAAAATTGGCGGGAGTTTTGCTTCCGCCCTCAAATCCCCAATATCAGTGAAGACTTCGTAGCAGAAAAACAGCAGAAAAACACCATTGTCATATGGCTGAGCAATACTAGCATTTCTTTCATTACCCTGTTTGCTTCTTACAACTTATCATTTTAGGTGAAAGGTTATCTTGTTCTGGGGCATCTCTCATATTGAGTATCTTTCGAGGGCATTCGCCAACAGTATAATTTCTTCAGATCTTGCGGGAGGCCTTAATTCATGGGTCTATGAGGACCTGTTTCTCTGGGTACGTCAGAGGTTCTTTCCGTTGAGGTATACGAAACAACAGCTTGATCGGGGAAAACTAGACATAATTCAGTGGTTGACCCTAAGACTTGTGGAATAATTTGTTTCTGGATGCGCGCATCAGTTAGTAATTCATTGTCTCTTATCGACTGGTTAATCTTAGACCTGACCTTCTAGCTAGCAGTTTGAGGGGAAGAACAAATGGTCCCGTACTGAAAATGGCTTTCCACCAATTTTAAGAAAAGGAGAAAGCCCAAAATGGATTGAAAGGGTATTTGGTAGTCGCGAAAAGTCATGGATCAGAGCATTAGATAACTCCCCTTTCACCTGAAGCCTCTAAACTGCTGATATGCTTTGTGTAGGTTGCTAAGTTTTAGTGTTTTATTGGTGTAGAGGTTTTGACAAACAGTTTAATGACAACTGATTTCTGGAATGCATTTAACATTAAGTAGAATTATTTTTTAATATAATTTATGTAAAAGATTCATTTTCATGTAGTTTAAATGGTGTCCTAGCAGGCCTGGTGTTGAATCAGTCATTAAAGCTTCATCAAGCAAAAACACAGACAAAGATGATTTACAGAAATCTTCATCATTACCTGTAAGTATTGTAGACAATGTATTCATGGTTAAAATGTATTTTTTAGCTGTTGAGCTTAATTTACTATTTATTGAAGTATTGAGGCTTCTGTTTATGTGCAAATTCCGTTGTTTGAATTTTATTTGCACAAAGTTAGTTTGCCTTGTAATCCTAGTTATCGGGGACAGTGCTAACTCTTGCTCTTTCAGGATCCATCACCAACAGCCTAACTATCCAAAAATGTGCTCTGAATCCTGATTTCCATGCAGATTATGGAAGCTGGTAAAGATGTTGAGAAAAAAACAGATATGTACGTGCCTTATAATATTCTTCCTTTAGATCCAGCTGGGGAAAATCAAGCAATTATGCAGTTTCTTGAGGTTGGTGGCCATGGAAATTCAATTGGTTGGGTTTATTGATATCCCTTGCAAATATTCAATTGTGAACTTGAACACTGTTGTATTTATGACTACTGACGTTTCTGGAAAATAATGTTGATGCATCTTCTTCACTCGTGTCTGTAGATTAAAGCTGCAGTGACAGCTCTCCGCAACCCCCGTGGACTGACATGGCCTGAAAACCGCCACAAACTAGGAACAAATCAAGATCTGCTTGATTGGCTTCAAGCTATGTTTGGATTTCAGGTAATTTGTTTTCAATTTACTGCAAATCTGCATGCAACTCTCTAAATACTGGTTTTAGATTCAAGGCAAAAATGTATATTGATCTTTTGGAGTTTGCATTGTTCTAAATTCTTTTATTGACTTATTGTGTGGAGACTGGAACTTTGTGGCTTAGTAAATTGATGAATGATGTGCAGAAGGACAATGTAGCTAATCATAGGGAGCACTTAATTTTGCTTCTTTCCAATGTACACATACGGAAGACCACAAAACATGAGCCACTGCCAGAGGTTCTCTATGTACCATTGAACTTGATTGTCTTTGATGCTACGCTAAGACATTTCCTTTCACAAGGATATTGATTTGAACATGAAAATTATAGATAATGATGTTGCTCTTCTGTGTGCTTTCAGTTGGATGAGCATGCCTTGAATGATGTTATGATAAAGTTATTTAAGAACTACAGGAAATGGCACAAGTATTTAGGGTGAAAATCCATCCTTTGGTAAGATTTGTGGACTTTTGTGGTGTTGTAAAGCTGTTGATGTTTAAGCTTCCATTTATTATTGGCAATATTTTCATGAAGACTGTTATATCATGTGCAATCTTAACTTAGGGAAAAGATTGAAATGGAATTATTTGTGATTTTAAGGTGTAGATACTTAGGGAAAACATTGAAATGGAATTATTTGTCACATGGAACTTTAATAATTGTTCTGTGAGCAGTGTTTTGAAATCTTTCTTCCAAAAAGATGCCAGTGGGCTTCATTCTATTGTTTTGTTGAAGTACAGGTTACCAAACATCCAACAGGAAATGCAACAGCGGAAAATTCTTTATATGGGACTATATATTCTCATTTGGGCTGAAGCTGCAAACCTACGGTTTATGCCAGAGTGCCTCTGTTATATCTACCATCATGTATACGAGTCTCACCTTTTCTCTACTATGATCGTTTATCTTTAAATCATTGTTCCATTAGTGTTGAGTCCCAAATGGTATCTTCTCTTCTCGCTCATTTTCCCTAAATTGTTGGTGGCCATTTAACATTTTATACAATCATGTTTCCAATTGTTGCCTTTTTTATTTTCTTTAGTTCTGTGTTAGTAGTCTTCATTCAAGTCCTAAATTAGATCTTATTATTCTATTACTATAAATGACCAAGTAGAATCTGCGGAGTATTCCAACCTGTTATTAAACCACTATATATCCCCTAAGAATCCATAACAAAAAAGTCCAAGTGCTTTAACAATTTCCTAAGTTCAGTAATCAGGTTATCACCAACTCCCATAGATTGTTGGAGGTTAGCTCATAGTCTAATCCCAACCACAATCCAACTCACTTTAAT